>JANAVB010007437.1:0-56662 GCA_029216955.1 Iris pallida | reverse complement strand
TTTGCTATCAAACAAAATTTAGTCAGCAAAGATTATACCATACACTCAACTGAATGCTCAGAAGGGCATTCAAAATCCAAAGTCCAATATACAACCATACTTGTCCCAGACTTCCTACTTGAACAGAGTTGGACTTACCCTATCTAGTAAGTACTCATACAAACCCAGTCACCCATACTAATTTAAAACTTGAATTTAAAAAACGGCTACTCCTGAATAAATAGTCCCTGCCAAAACTATACATAACCCAGCTAGAATTACTCAGCTCCATAGCAGCAACAGGACCAGCTCACCAAACTGGTCTTCCTCGACTCCTCTACCTCTACCCCACCCCCGGACATGTACACGCCTCTGGACAGGAACAACAACGATCACGAGCAGTATGCACGTACGCTTGACACGAACACAAAGCAAACCACTGGACATGAACCCAAGAAAATGACGATCTGACTCAAAACCCATCCCTGTCCAAAGTCCCTATCAACGTCAGATGCAATTTGATAAATCAAAAAAGAATTATAGGAATGATAGATACCTGGAAAACATCCAACTGGAACGATGCTGCAAATCCAAGAATCGGATACGGTCTTCCGTGTCTCTAGTCACGAAGGAAACCAAGTATCAATAGAATTTCGAATTAAAATCTGAACTGCTTCACTGCTCCTTGTCCTAACGATTCACACAAATTTCCAGATCAACACAATTGTTCAACAGAAACACATTAAATTACTCAAAACCGAACAGGAACTGAGAAAAACTCACGATCCAAAATTTTAAGATCACTGAGAATTCATCAAATGTTGTCGCATCTTCAGAGAAGATTCAGGTCACTGAAGAGGGAGGTCGATACGAGTGAATTCGATCAGAACTGATCATGAATTTAGAGCAAAAATGACCAAACGAAAATGAAAGAGAAGTAAATCCTTCAAAGAAACCCAAAATTACACACCTCGATCGAATGTATCTGAATATGATGAGAAACTCGAACAGATCTGGAACGAACACTGTGTCACGATTTGATTCGTTGATCAAAACCATGCGCCGTGGAGGAGTACTGCACCACTGTCGTCGAGAAAAGACGAAGAGCCACCGTTACTGGAGTGATCGTGCGATCGGAGACAGGGTGCACCGCTCAGGTTGGTTGAGCGCCGCCTGAGTGGAGGTACCCGCCGTCGGCGGAGGATCTGCGCGCAGTCGCCGCTCGTTGAGGACGGTGAGATCTAACCGCTGGAGGAAAAGGCCGTGCCGCTTGCCATGGTCGGCTCCCTACCGAAATTAGGGTCAGGGTTCAGCTAAATTTTGGGGAAAGAGGAGACCTAGAATTTGGGAGATTGGGGAAGGAGCTCTGCTCTTCCCGATCCTCTCAAAAATAAAAAAAATGTGAGAGAAAGAGAGAGAAGAGAGAGAGTTTAAATAAAGTTTGAGAAGAATGGAACTTTACAAAAAGGACCTCAGTAAATTACTTAATTACAACTGTTAGGAAAAGTTAGTTAGGGGAGTTTGTTAGGTTTGTTAGAGACTTGGGAAAAAAGAAAAAAATGGAGGGAACACTAATTTTACTGTTCCACCCAAGCGAGAAAAGAATTTAAAATTCAAATGTATTATCAGGTCATTACATCTGAGAAAAATAAATTAAAAGAATAAATCCTTTAATATTTATAATTAACATTTCCCTCCTTGTGAAAAATCTCAAGATGCTATTTAAAAATTACAAAAATGATTTTAAATATTTAATATCTAAAATACCAGAATACTAGAGAATATACTAACTTTATTAACCTGAAAGTTACAATTCCTCAAATAAACTAAATAATATTTCAATTTTTTTTAAATTACCATAAATTCATAAAGTCGAGAAAGTGGGGATACAATGTTGGATACTACACAAAAGTTTGAAAGTACCTTTGAGAGAGTTCATTTCTAGATCCGTGGTTCAAAATAAAGCTAACGGAGAATGGTGGATATCCTAGTGAGAAGGATTGGGCTAATACAATAAGGTTGTGCACTTTTCTAGAACACTTCTATGAACTTACCATGCGTTTCTCGGGATCCTTATATGTCATTTACAATTATTTCTTTAACGAAATCACATCCATTGATATTCTTTTGCGTACTTCGAAGGAGAGTGATGACTTGGACTTGTCTCTCATGGCCGATAAAAAAAGAAATAAGCATCAAAAGTACTGGGGACATTGAGAAAATGAATATGGTGTGTCACGACCCGCACCCGGTATATAGCCACGAGTGTATAACAACATCCAGTCTACATCGCAAAATTGGCGGTAGAACGCTGTTCTATGTCGCTAACTAACAACTCACACAAAGATATATGTACCTGTCGTATATCTCAACTCTGAATGGAGGACAAGTATAATGATATGGTAATACTCAATCACATTCTAAAGCATGATAAGATATCAAAGATGTCTAAATAACTATAAAACTCAATAAAGAACAACTAAATAATATTCAAATCAAACTCAAATACAATGTCAAAATCTTCAATTAACAAGTCAAGTTCAATAGAGAATCTAAAACAAGCCAACTAAAACTAGGTCTCTCGGTCACTCTTGAGAATCTGGACCCAAGATAGCTATCCCCTCCTCGGATCCTTAGTAGGTAGGACACGTATCCTCTGAGCAATCATCTAAAAAATTATCAAGTCAGGATGGAACGAGCACATCTCCTCTAGCGTTCCAAATAAATGACAAAAACTATAAAACAGTTATAGCAAGCAATACTTGATGAATATGGAAAGTTTGAGACATGAATTGAAATAGAATACAAGTTAGATCAAGGAAAGTAAATATAGTGAAACTGGAGATCATGGCAATGAAGACTGTAAATAAAGATAGCTAAACTAGAATAATGTGATGTGAGTCTAATCAGTATAACATGAGATGGATGTGAATCAAGTACAAGACACTAATCTAGTGTGTTTTGAAATACCGAGTTCGACATGTAAACGGATAGCAGGTAAATACGGCACATCGCATAATTGACAAGCATGCGACGACTATCTATAACGGTTAGACTTGTAGTGAATATGACACATCACACGCTTGGCCTAGCGACGACGACTATCTTTCAAGTAGGGGTGGTTCTTGTATTTAGACTTGTAGTGAATACGATACGTTGCACACTTTGTCACTCCCGATTTCTGTTATACATATTTTTTAGTATGCGTGTACGGATTTCTGACATTTGTCAGGTGACCCATATTTTGACTTGTCTTGCTTAGCCTAGTCTAGGTTTAATCTTGCCTTTGGATTGGTTCACCTTGGTTCAACTTGGCTTAGCTTGGTCTGGTTTTGTTTGGGTTGAGATGAGAGGGTTGATATAAAAACCAACTCCTTTCTCTCCTCCATTAATTTTATTTAATTCTTCATCTTCTTCTTCAATTACTCCTCCACCAACCCTAGGCAAGTGCAACTTGCTTTATGATGGATCTCAAATTTTATCGTTCCATTGTCTTCCTTGCTTGATTCTAAGCCTCTTTAGAACTTGAAGTTTTTAGTTTTGACGTTTACATTTTTGTAAATCTAAGTTTGTACTTTTCTCGGTTTTCTTGGTTTTGATCTCTTAAACTTGTTATTTCTAAAAACTAATAGTTCCATGTGGTGGGGAATTCAATTCTACCTAATTTTGGCTTTGAACCGCTTGATTTTGACTTCGTATGAGAAAGTTATGTCATTTTTGTGTTCATGAGTTCCTACACATCTTTGGTGCTGCTTGGACGATGAACAGTGCCGTGTGCCGTGCATCCGCATTCCCATATAATTTTTTGCCTTATGCCTACGTGCCGTACTATCGTGCTCCGTGCGCCGTTTATCCGCGCGTTGCGTGTTTCGCGCGCTTGCACGATTTGCTTGTCGCACGCCGTACTCTCGCACCCCGTACGCCATGCATTTGTGTGCTGCATGTTTTGTACGTCGTTTGCTTGTGCGCCGTGCTCTCGTGCCCCGAGTACCGCACATCCGCACGCTGCGCATTTCGCGTGCCGCGTGCCTGTGCGATTCGTTCGCCGCGTGCCTGAGCGATTCGTTTGTCGTGAGCCTGTGTGCCATGTTCTCGCGCTAGGTGCGCCATGCATCCATATGCGTGTTTCGTGCACCGCTTGCCTACGCGATTCGTTTGTCGTGCTCCTGCGCGCTGTGCTCTCGCGCTCCGTATGCCGTAGCCAATTTGGTCTGCACGTACTATGCGTTTCACACGCTTGCGCGATTCGTTTGACTCGCGTCTGCGTGCCGTGCTCTCGCGCCACGTGCCGTGGCTAGTTTTGTCCGCGCGTGCGCACGAATGACTATTTTGCTTGTTTAAGCTGTTTTGTTGCTCAAATCTTGAAAAACTCAAAGCAGGAAAGTTAGATCTTCGTCTTGGCTTCAAGAACATTCTTGTTTCACCTTAACTGGAGTTCATATGCGACCGATAGTTTCAATTATTATTCTTGATCTTCTTTGCATGTTTTCTGTACTTGGCCTAAATTGCGACGACCCGACTTGATGAACTTGAACTTGAGCGTGATAATATGATCCCGTTTTGATAATCTTGATGGTGGCCCGTCGAGGCGCACTCCTGACAAGTACTAACAAGTGACGAGTAAACTTGACATGACATGTGTAATCTTGATCCACTACAAGAAAAAGGCCTATTAACGCTCGACAAGACTTATTGATGACGCCTGATACCTAAGCGTTATCAAAGTTCGAAATACCTTTTTTCTATGATGGTTTGGGCTAATTCTGGACTTTTTATAACATTTATAAAACAAAACATCATTAATATTTTAGAGCGGTGGCAAACTTGTAATATTTTTTAAGTTCAATTTTTGGCAAAATTCTTCTACACCCCCGCGCGCTTCAGCAAAATTTTTTCTCTCCCCCAATTCTGGTCGGTCTTCTCCTTCTCCTTCTTCCTCCTCCTCTCCCTCTCCCCAACTCCAAAATCCTAAGGATAGATCCAAAACCCTAACTCTAGTTCAGCAACACCCTCCTCTCCTCCTATTCTTCTCCTTACTTTCCCCCAACTCCAAAACCCTAACCCTAGAGCCCGTTCTCTTCAAAATTAGGGCTAGGGTTTTTAATTTCTTCTTTCTAATTTCCGACAAAAAATAGGGAGCAGGTTCGTGACATTCCTCTCCGACGTGGTGTCGCATGTGATGCTGGGCTACACACGGTGGTGGTGGCGATCTACAACGCCCGGCAGGCGGAAGGGTTCTGTTCGGCGGACCGCTCGTCGTGCTCAACCTCGGCGACACGCGCGCCGGCTCTCCGGGCCTCACGGGCAGGCTCTCCCCCTCCCGGGCCAGCTGTCCGCCCTCGCCGAGCTCTTCTCCTCCCGGGCGTATCTTCGGCTCCATCCCCGACGCCGTCTCCTCCTGCGTCCAGCTCCGCTTCCTCTCGCTCGCCGGCAACTTCCTCTCCGGCCCATCCCGGAGTCGCTCTCCTCGCTGCCGGCGCGGAGGACCCTCGACTCAGCTTCAACCTGCTCTCCGGGAGCATCCCCGCGCCGCTGCCGTCGGCGCCGTCGCTGGCGAACCTCGTGCTCTGCCATAAACCGCCTCGTTATTTGCATTTCTATTTCCTTCATTAGTAGTTTTTGCTGTATAAAGTAGAACTAACTAATTTTTCCTTGGATATTAAGGAACCCTAAAGAAATCCTCTGGGGTGAGGCTGGTGCGAGTACATTGTGGAGTCAACTGGTGTCTTCACTGCTAAGGACAAGGCTGATGCTCACTTCAAGGTAACTTGTTTATTGATCATGAATGATGTTTGCTTCTTTTTGATAATAAGCTTTACCTTAATGGTGTTATATGGATATCTTTTATACTTGTTCTTGGTAGCTCGTCTTCCATGCTCAACTTTAAAGTTGAAAAAAATTGTGAAATGTTTTTTAATGCTCCTTGTGGCAATAGGGTGGTGCAAAGAAGGTTGTGATCTCTGCTTCTAGCAAAGATGCTCCTATGTTTGTTGTTGGTGTCAAGGAGTAATCATATAAGTCTGATATTGATATTGTTTCTAATGCTAGCTGCACCACCAACTGCTTAGCTCCCTTGCAAAGGTATCCTCTTCGTTTCATACTCATCCACTACATAGGATTTACTATATTTGCGAGTCTAATTTAGAATTCCATATATTATGACAGGTTATCAATGATAGATTTGTTAATTCTAGGCTCACCTGTTTAATAAGAAATACTAAATAGTCACTCAATCTTGTTTCCCTCATCTTAGCAACCCAAAAGACTATTAATGGCCCATCTGCTAAGGACTGGAGCGGTAAAAGAGCCGCCAGTTTTACATTGGAGCATATTGATTCTTCACCAATGTAGCTTTATACTGCTTCAGATCGTAAATAAGCATAGGAAATGAAGAACAACAACTTGGCTGGGTTGTAGTTCTCATCTGCTGATGTTCATGCCTTTGCTTTATTATATAATCTTTCTATTTGTCCCCTTCTCTTGTGGTTTTAGATGAGCAATAATGGAGGTTCTCAAGCAATATATCTATACAAACTCTCAAATCACAATAATCTTAAGAATATTGGAAACTGTTATTTTATAGAAAATAAGTCGACGAGGACTTGCTCATATTGGGCATGAGAGGCAGCACAAGAAACCCTCCAGCCCATGTATCCCCAGTTCATACTTCATACAGTTTGGACAATTTTTTTGTTATTGACGATGAGGACATGCCACTGCCTATGGTCGAAGAAACAAAAGAAGTGGTTTGATTTCTAATTATCTCACATAGTTTAGAGTTTCTTCCTCAATTCATTCTTGGTTAATGAAACTAACATTGTCTCTATTATTTTTCCGGATTATTAGCTTAAGAAGGTTGAAATGGAAGACCTATTTATGGAACCACGCTGAAGCACAACAACCTCTCCTGCCAGATCCCGGCCCTGTCGGCCAGGCTGACGGGGCTCAACTACCTCGACCTGAGCGTGAACCGGCTCACCGGGCCCGTGCCGGCCTGCGTGTTCGGCTTCCCGCTCGAGTCGCTCCAGCTGCAGAGGAACGCCCTGTCCATGCCCATGGTGCCGGAGGAGGAGGTAAAATAATATATATGGTGTGATCATTTTAATTTTTTGGGCTTATAGATGATAATATGGTGTTCATATATATATATATATATATATATAAACTTATATGGATGTAAGAATGTGGTTCCGTTCGATGATTGGGACGATCGCCCGCTCGCGATCGAGGAGATCCAAGCAGTGGTACACACAAGGAAAGAAGCTGTACAGAAACGAGAAAGGGCTCTCTTCTATGCTTTCTCACATCAGGTTTTTTTTTAAGCTCGATTTACTTTTTGTTCTCACATTTAATTTCCTCTGTTCTAGTAGACACTAGCGAACTGCGAATGTGACAGATATGGAGGTCCGATAGGAACCTCTCTCGACCAGTCCACGAAGATGAAGAGGAGGAAGATGGAGAGGAGGTCGAGCCGCCGCGGTGGCTCGACCGCTGGATTGCCTCCAGAGCCTCATTCGACAACCACCACCGCAGTACCAGCAGCAACACCAGCTGCGGCAGAGCGAGAGCATCCACGGAGTACCACAGGGACCCCATCAAGACTCTCGAGATCGATACGGCCCGCCCCTTCTCCTACTCGACCCCGGCCAATGCCATCCCCCGACGGCCCCAAACGAGCTCGTCCCCCCTCCACAGGCACTCCCGGTAAGATCGTGTTCAGACTCGCATATTCTATAGATTTTGGTTGTGACTCTTCTTTCAGATTCATTCTGACTCAAAGTCATTTTCGTTTCATCTCTATTATTAGTGTTAGTCTCGACACAAATTGCTGAGTCGGCTCGACTCGAGTCTATCAAATGCACAATAAATATGACTGTCATTTGATCGAGAGTTTCATAATCCTCTGATTGATTTAAATTCTAGTCGAGCTTCAAGAACCTTGGATTTTTTTTCTCTTCAGGAATGGACGTGAACTGTGGCACCTACGTCCGGTGGATGTCAGCTTCACGAAGGATGATCGGACCATCAGGGCGATCTTGTGGGCTAGGTATCCTGGAGAGGCGGGCGGATTGGCAATTACCCAGGTTCTATTTGGACAACACAATCCAGGTGAGGTTTTCTCCTTTGTTTCTACAAATTTGTCGTTATCAATCAACATCCATAAGGCCACGATACAGACTCAGAATACGAACACGGATACGGATAAGTTAAACTCACAATAGATTTTACCCAAATAAATAAAGTATATTGAACTTTGTTTTTATCTTTTTCAGGATTTTGCTACATGTTATGTGGACAGTTTTGATGTGGCAAGTTTTGATGTGGACAATTTTGGTAGTTGTAAATATATATATGTATTTGGATATTCAATGTAATAAAGATGTTGATATGTACTCTATTTTGAGAAATGTAATAAAGATGGTGATATATAATGTTAAATTTTTGGAATGTAATATATACTGTACAGTATAGAGCATTATAAATATGATAATTTGAATAGTATAAAGTGTTATAAATGTGCTGCATTGAGCCTATACATATTATCTATTCATAACGTTTTAAAATTATTCTGAATTGTGCACTATATATTAACTATTTATAACACTTTTATAGAAACTATTCATGACGGTTTTTTTATAACGCTTTTAAAAAAACATTTATAACACCCGTTTTCATAACGGTTGCTTTGAAAAAAAAAAGCGTCATGATTTGTCATTAATGACGCTTTTTAGCCGTCATTAAAAGGGTTTTTTTGTTGTAGTGATCGTTGTTGCAACAACTAGTCCTGACTTGCTAAGCGTAACTCTTGTCTTGACTCCGTGGTTAATTTTTCTGATTTTGCCTGTACAAGTTACCTGTCTCATCTTGCATAATGTTTAGGACATAGATTCCTGGTTATCACGGTCAGGGATTCATAATGAATCTGACTAGGTTAACGACTAGATGGATCAAGCAGTTCATATAGAGAGATTTCTCAGCTACAGGTGATCCCGTTATCCCGGCCACACATGTAGACTTGTAGCCTGCCGTCGAGTAGGGTACATTTTAGCACACTGTCATGTGTTGCACTCTATGTCACCTAATAATTATCTTAATTCTTGATAAACTCTTGTAACCCCACCTGGATAACCTGGATAGTCTGTAGGGCTTGTGACTGCGGAAATATCTCAACTGTATCTTGTTAGCAACTAGGCATGTGATAACCCTAGTTAGCTAATGATAACAAGTCGTAGGACTTGATTGGCCGTGCCTGAATGATTGTCTCATGATTAACATGGGAATTATATTCTACCTCTTATTTTCCTAATGTAAGCTAGTGTGTTCTTTTAACTCTGCCTTTCATGTTATTTAATTATGTTCACTTATCAGTTCTTCTATTCATTTTATGCTGGTTTTAGTTCCTAAGTGGAGCCTCGCTTGTAGCACTTGCTCTTTCTGGGTTCTGACCTAGCTAATTTTGTGTGGCCAGATTTTGGAGTACCAGCCGAGGATCTACTTGCCTTTCAGCCAGATGGTGAACACTAGAAGTAACCGTGGCAACGAGTGGGTTTCTTATTTTGCTCTTTCACTCTATTGTAAATTATTCTTTTGAGGTGTTTAGCCATCGAGCAAGTGTTAGCTCGTGTTGCAATTTAATTTCTGCCTAAGGGTTGTAACATGATTAACAAATCCTAGGGTTGATCATGTATGACTTAACTCTTGCTAGTTTTCGCATTTTGTCTGAGTAGCTTCATGATCATCTGAATATGTAATATTTGGAATGCCTTACTTTGTATGTCTGATGATCTAATATCTTGTAACAATTATTTGCTTGCTTGAGATTGAGACACTAGGCTTGTTCTAGACCATAAGAGACTGATGGATTGTAGATAAACCCTCATGCATCTAGACAGTCGTGACCATATTGCGAAGTGTGTTTCACTCTAATAAACGTAGCTGGCTCTGTCTGTTCACCGCTCTCTAGTATTCTGGTTCTGGGGTATGATACGGTTTAAGTGGTGGCCGATGCAGGTCTTGAAAATCAAGATGTGTGAGAGTTTTACTGAATAGATGTCTCAATCAACATTCGCCCTTGATCTCTACTCGTGCTTTCTAATCTTCCTGAATCTTGAACTGATAAGGTATTTTATCCTTGATCTATCTTTGGTCCTTCCTTATTGTTCCCCATGTCATTTTCTTTAGTGACATTGTTCTTGGTCCTACCGATCAGCCGGGTGGAGCACCTCCAGTAAACCAGCGGCAACCTGGGGACCAAACCCAACACTCAGGGGCAGCATCCCGAGTCATGCCTTCCGGGAAGCAAGAGCCACCAGTTCAGCCAGCCCAACCTGCAGATCCTGACAATAGAGCCCTGATGGGACTCATCCAGGACTTGCTTGTATCACAAGATCGTTGGGGCGATGCCTTGCAGCAGACAGTACAAGCAGCTATGGGCAGAGCACAGCGATTCCAGCAGGGACTCCACCTAGAGATCATTCTAGCAGTGGAGCGGTTTGAGCACCAGACAATTGATGCCATTTTACGAGCAGCAAGAAGGCATGAATATACTTCCCAGAGGATAGTAGATCGAACCGGAGGATGAAAGAAGCCTTATGGACAATTATCACAATCATTAGTACCGGCCCCGGCAACTAGGGCATTGAGAATTGGAGCTCCTAGAATGGTGATACCAGTTTTGTCGATTCAGCATTCGACTCCGATGTACCCTCAACAACAGAAGCAGAAACAATCTTCGGTAATGGGCTGCTCTCATTGTAGGAAGCCTGGGCACATAATTTTAGAGTATCGCAGAGCACATGGATTGTGCTTAGCTTATGGGGACCAGACCACATGATAGGGTCATGTACGTATAGAGCCAGTTCATCTTTGTCAACCCTAACCAGTCCATCGGTAGGGGACCAGCACCAGTACAGCAGCAGTACCAGCCTCCGAGGCCATTGCCGCCTCATGCTTAAGCATTCCAGCAGCAAAGGCCGTAGCACTATGCTCAATCCCAAGCTCAGATTCAGAGCAGACAGAGAGGTCACCAATAGAGGGGACCAGCACCAAGAGGATATGGTCAAGCTATGGCTTTGACGGTAGCAGAAGAATTGGCATCAGGTGAGGTGGTGGCAGGTACCATTCTTGTCAACTCCTTTACAACAAAAGTATTATTTGATTCAAGTGCATCGCATTCATTTATGTATGCACGATTCGCAACACGGATAGGATTGGAGCCCGAGTCATTATCAGTAAGACTCAATATCCTTACTGGTAACGGTCTTGTGGGAGTACATAGAGTCTTTTCCTCATGTCAAATCGTAGTTAGCGGTAGAAAGCTTCCCGCTAGAATGATAGAATTTTCGATGGCCGACTATGATATGGTCCTAGGAATGGATTGGTTGAAGGATCATTATGCAAGAATAAACTGCCATGTTGGCAGGATTATTTTTGGTATTTCCAGCGAAGAAGAGTTTTTATTTTCCAGAGACGAAGTAGAACCTTTTTCACCAGTCTTACGGATGGAGTAGCAGAAGCAGTTCAGTTTCCCAGGGTAGTAGAAGAATTTCTTGACGTATTTCTCGAAGAGCTTTTATACATACCGCCAGAGAGGGATAGAGTTCACTATTGATTTGATTCCAGGGATGGCACGAGTATCAGAGAGAGTTTATAGAATGGCACCATCAGAATTGGAGATCCTGTACATGATGATTGAAGAACTCAGAACCAAGGGATTCATTCGTGTTAGTAGATCACCTTGGGGAGCCCCGGTGCTTCTTATGAAGAAAAAGGATGGTATGTCCAGATTATGTGTTGATTATCGTACCTTGAATTCTGTAACAATCAAGAACATATATCCCTTACCAAGGATAGATGATTTGTTCGATCAACTCAGTGGAGCGACAATATTCTCGAAGATTGACTTACGGTCGGGGTACAATCAGATCAGAGTCAGAGAGCAAGACATCCCAAATATGACATTCAGATCTAAATAAGGACATTAAGAGTTTCTTGTTATGCCATTCGGAGCGACCAATGCGCCAGCAGTATTCATGGATCTCATGAATCGCATATTCATGCCCTATTTGGATCAATTTGTGATAGTGTTTATAGACAATATCTTATTCTATAGCAAGAGTGAAGCAGAGCATTAGCAACATCTCCGGATAGTCCTTCAGATTCTCAAAGAGCACCATTTCTACGTGAAGTTCAGCAAGTACAAATTTTGGCTTGATCGCATTTCGTACTTAGGTCACATCATCACCAGAGGTGGAGTGGAAGTGGATCCCCAAAAGATAGTGGCTATAGAGACATGGTCAGTACCTAGTACCGTCGTAGAGGTTTACAATTTTCTAGGATTGGCGGGCTATTACCGGCGATTTGTATCAGACTTCTCTCGGATTTTAGCGCCATTGACGTAGTTGACCCGCAAGGATGTACAGTTTGCTTGGACAGTGGAGTGTCAGAGTTCCTTCGAGAAGTTACAGCAAGGATTGATGACATCATCCATTCTCACGCTTCTAGATGGGACTGGAGGATTTTAAGTTTTTTGTGATGCTTAAGGCTTAAGGCAGAGGATTATGATGCATCTTAATGCAATATGGCAAAGTAGTATCTTATGCGTCAGGTCAGCTTCGGGATCATGGAAGGAATTATCCAACCTATGACTTGGAGTTAGCAGAGGTAGTTTTCGCACTCAAGCTTTGGAGGCATTATTTGTATGGAGATCGGGTAGAGATTTTTACCGATCACAAGAGTCTTAAGTATGTGTTTACCCAGAAGGATCTCAACATACATCAGAGAAGATGGCTAGGGTTACTAGTGGATTACGATATCAACTTGCAGTATCATCCTGGGAAGGCCAACGTAGTTGTAGATACATTGAGCAGAAGAGCAGGAGCTTATTTCCTAACAACACATCCAAAATTATTAGCGGATCTTCAGAAGATGGGAATAGAGATAGTTATTTCTACCAATGTGGCATTGATGGCCAGTATATAATTTTAGTCCAGTATAGTTGAGAGAATCAAGATATCTCAGTCAACGGATTCTAAGCTTCAACGGCTTAGGACATAATGTGAAGTGGGACAAAGAGCATAGTCATGCATTCATGAAGACGGCACACTCCGACATGGAAGGCATCTATATGTACCCAGTGGTGACATCAGATATAAGATCACGACAGAGGCTCACAGTTCACAGTATTCAATTCATGCCGGTGGTACAAAGATGTATCGTAATATCCGTCAGCATTTCTGGTGGAATAGCATGAAGAGGAAGATAGCTCGGTTTGCCTCTCGTTGTTTAGTTTGCCAACAAGTCAAGGCTGAACATCAAAGGCCAGTTGGACTTCTTCAACCTTTACCGATCCCAGAATGGAAATAAGAGCATATTACCATGTATTTTGTAACTTGATTACCTAAATTCCCAGCTGGGAGGGATGTAACACCCTGTTTTCTGAAATTGAGGATTTTTGAAAATTTATTATTTTTATTATTTATTAGTGGTATTTTAGTCATGGTATGATTTTCTGGTGATTTTAGTTAAGTTAAACCATTTCTAAAGTCATGCTAAGTCATGACTTATGACTTTGTGACTTTGTTAGTAAACCTTAGTGTAAACCCTAGTTTTCTCTAACCTAGAAGTTGCCATGACCATGAGAGATTAGCCATAGGCTTAGAACATCAAATTAGGGCTTTTTAGCCTAAAGGGTATTTTGGTAATTTTCTAGGATTTATTTGGATTTATGTGTCTTTATTATTATTTTAATTATTGATTAGTGTCATGTTAGTCCCTAACCTAGTTTAGCCTAATCTAGAGATTAGTTACTAACCTAGAAACTAAGGGGTTAGATATTTACATGTTAGTTAAAGTAGGGAAAATATCTAGATATTATCTTTTGTGATATTTTCTTGAAAACCTAAAGATCTAAACTACCTTTACCTAGAAGTCAATGTTCCTTAGCTTGGAAGCAACCCAAGGACACCCCCCCCTTGCCTTGGCCGGCCATGGGGCACCCCCTTGGCAGCCCACACTTCTACATAACCCCTTTGCATTCATTCATGAATAATTTACATGAATTTAAACCTAGAAAAGTCCCATTTTCTTCAAACACCCACAACTTGATCAATATTGATCCAAATCACCTCTAGTTTCTTGCATTGGACTCCCCTACACTAGAGGGTACTTGTTAGGGCCTGCTATCAAGGAATTTTGAAGCTTTTGGCATCACCAAGTGGAAGGAATCACACCCCCTCTCTTTGTTTTTCCATTGGAAATACACCAATAGGTAAATGCTCTTAGACTTAGCTAAAACTCTGATTTTTCTTCATGTATGCATGCATCTAGGTACTAGGGTACTGTGGGTAAAATTTGGTGAAGGTTAGAGTCGGGTTGGTGTCCGTATCGGACACGTATCCATGTTTGAAAACCTGTGTTTGATGAATTGCCTCTGTAAATTAAATGTTATTATTTTTGAAAACTATTTGAACAAGTTTTTAGCTCTATAGGTGTAGGTCATAGAACCATAACCCTGAGCACACTTCGAGTCGTGTCCGTGTCCAAAACAGGACACGAACACACTGTTAAACAACACTGTGTACACTGTTAAATCCCAAGTGTTTGACACTTTGTATTGTGTCCACACGTGTCGTGGACACAATACAGACACATGGACACGTGTGTCGTGTCCTAGAGTGAACTGCACGCGTGCACGACGCTGTGCACGCGTGGGTGTATCAGGAATTTACCCGTGTGATGTTTTTGAGTGTTTGGACACATTATTTCGTGTCGTGGTGTCGTGTCAGTGTCCTAGGACACTAGAGTATCTACGGGGTGTCAGTTACCAACCCTTGGTTGAGAGTCTTAGCTCGATTAGGTTGTGAGTATTCGAATTTCCCCATTCGAGTGCACTGTACACTGTCCCAGTTTTTGGGATTATTTCCAGTTTTTAGAAATCGAATTTCGATTCGATTTTGTTAATGATTTATACTTAGGACTAGTGTATTTTAGTGTGTAGATGTGAAGTATATGTGTATTTGTGGGTGTGGGTCGATTTTGAGGAGTTTTGGTAGTGTGTGTGTATAGTTATATGTATATACATATATATGTATATATGTATTCTGTTATGTGTGTGTTTGGGGGTATTTGGTTCCAGGTTCTGGAAACCCCCCCTGTTTACTGGTTCTCTTTCTCCCTCACTGTCTACTCTCTCACAGTCTCTCTCTCTCACTCTTCTTTTCCCTTCCCTATATATATATGAAATATATAGTTATATATATGTCTTGTATATATATATATACATGATATATATATGTATATTGGTATTAGGTCTCTATATGTATATGTAGTGTATTATATACATGTGGGTGTATTATATATGTTATTCCTATTTTGGGTATATGGATAGTATATATCTATATAAGTAGATATATATATATATATGTGACTTTTTAGTTTTAGGTTATATAAAAAAACCCATTATTGGCCTATGGCCAGGGTTATTGGCCTATGGTTGGGGCTAGCCCTAATGACCCAAAAACCCATTATTGACCCTTGTTGACTGAAAGTTGACCAAAGTCAACTATAGGTCAAAATTGACCTAGTTCACCTAGAAATGACTAGGAATGACCTAAATCAACTAGTTTGACTAGTTGACTAAAACCCTAACTAGTTTAACTAGTGTTGACCTAGCTTGACTTAGAGTTGACCATTATTGACCATGGTTGACTAAGTCCACTATTGGTCAAACCATGACCTAATTGACCTAATAAATGACTAGTTCAACTAGTCAGACCATGGTTGACCTAATTACCCTAACTGACTAGTCTTTGTTTGACCAATGCCTTAGTTGGTCTAAGTTTGACCTAGACTTGACCCAGATTGATCATGTTGACTAGTATTTGACTTGTTTGACCTTGTTTGACTCTATTTGACTTAGTTTGATTCCCTGTGATCTAGTATGACTTCCTGTGACCTAGTTGACTATTAGAGTTGACCCAGAGTTGACTTTTGACCAGATTGACCTAGAATCATGTAGTATGCATTGTATACTTTATTTTTACCATTGTGGATACATTGTGACTTGTATTGCTCTGATTAGGAGCCATACACCTCTCCTCAGACAGTATATCCTCTTCAGACATTCAGTTATCAGGCGAGTACATTCTCTGACCGTTTCATATTTGCCAGGATTTATATTCTTGCTTTAGCTTACTTTACTTGATGCTGACACGATTGTTATCACGGATTGGTACTATATGGATCTTTTCATGAGATGTTATCCCCCTCGGGAGCATCAGGTACTTTTGTCATGTGTGTTTCACTTACATCATGTATCTCATGCTTCTATTTTCATGTATCTTCATGTATCAGCTAGTGACTCATGTACTCTCATGATCACCGAGCCTCCATGAATCTTCATGAATCACTCACGTATCACCCAATTATGGGCTTATCACGAATCTTAACGTAACCTGAATGGATCCTTGTGTATTGATTGGGGAACGGGGGAGTAGAAGTAGACATGTGAATAATTCCAAAGTAGTGTAATCATGTACAAACTCAGTAGTGTAATCATGTATAAATTCTAGCCATTCACATGCCTATCTTGTACTCTACATCACTAGACACTTACAGTTCTCTATATACAGTAGATATTTCCTTTACAGCTATCTCTTTTGCTACATGTATCTTCCTTCAGCAGTTCCTGTATTTTACTCTATTGCATGCTTTATATCTCCTATCATACTATGCACTGCGTGAGATGTATTGTGCTCGTTCCCGTCCTGATTGGACCTGTTGAAAATATTACAGAGGATGAGGATGAGGCCCTGGTGTCTACCTATTATGGAGCAGGACTAGATGATACTTATGTTGTGGACCCTCAGCAGGATCCACCTGCAGCTGAAGATGTTGTTCCAGTAGTCTAGACCAGTTTAGTCTAGGCAGTCCTTTCTATATTTACTTTTTGTCTCATATTCTGAGTTGTATTTTGAGATGTGGAGATGTATAGACTCTTAGACTTTTTGTATTATGAGTTGACAGTTCTGGATATTATGTTGTACTAGACACTTAGACTTATTCATCTATGATACTGTTCTCTTGAGTTACTATCTATCTATCTGTCTTTCGTTCTTCTACCCTAGATGTGATTGAGATGTATATTGTTATGTCACCTCCATTCGGAGAGTATAAACTGTACAGGTACTTGGTATTGATAGATGATTGACCTAGGACAGCGTTCTACCGCCGACACTGTGGCGTAGGCTGGGCGTTGTTACGTTCTCGTACCCTAACAGTGGGTGCGGGTCGTGACACGTTTTTAGTGGTGGCCCATGCAGGTCTCGAGTTTATGTAGTGGTATTCGAACTAGAGTATCACTACAGCCTGCGATAGGATTGAGGAATAGGCTTAGAGAGAGTGGATACTCAATCACTGTTAGGATACCTTGAGAGATTCCTGGGATGACCCTTGAGAATCTCATTTGAAATTACGATTTAAACTCCTTTTCCCTTGATTGAATTTGATTTTGGAGGATTCACTGTAGAACTTTGAATCCTGGTATTAGTTGATGATTTTAAAAATTTTGTAGTTGTTGATTTTAAATTTCTTAGTGTTAGATTAATATCTTTTATTTTTAGGGTACTCAATCACAATTATGAGAAAACTCTTATCTGTTTCTTGCCATCTAATCCTCTTGCTAATTGCCTTTCATTAAAATGAACTGTCCTCTCTATTTTGCATCTTGCTTAAACTCTTTCTACCAAACTATGTGACTGTATCCAAAGCCTGACTTACTCGACAATTCCTCAAATCAAGACTTATTGAGACCTTCTAACCTCGACCCTTGATTGATCGAACCCTAACTATATTCATCTAGTAGCCTATCTATCCCTAGGACTGTGTTCCTAAATTATTTACTGGATTCCTGATTAATTTTATTTTTTGAGTTAAATTGATCTTCTTCAATTTTTGCATCAATTTGTCACGTCTCGAACTCCCACTTTCTATTCTAGATCATTGGACGTCCTTTACCGTGACTTAGATATTCAGAGTATAATACTAGCTGTTACTTCCCAACAAACTTCACATGTAAGACCTAGACTAGCCTACCTTCATGTAGGTATTCCATGTCCTACTAAAACCCGTTTCCTTGTACTCTATTTTCTTGATATGATTCTCTGGTCAAATGGCTAAACTATAACCTCTACCATGATACTAAATTAATTCTTGTTTCAATTAAGGACCCACCTTGGCTCAATTCTTTCGACCTGGCATGTGATGGTGTTCTGCTTGAACCCTCAAATACTTAACCTTGTACCTTACCTTGAATGCTTGACCCGATTGGTTAAGAATCTTGGACTATGTCTCTTCCTTCATCATTCCACCCTTACTTATATCTTATGCTATAAATTTATCCTTAAGTTTTACAAGCTTATCCTTTTCGACCTTGATCATGGTATATTTTATTGGGTGTACACCTACTAACATATTATCTAATCAGAACCGGCGCATGATGGTCTGATCAACCTATTGCGTTTTGGTTCGCTTTTTCATATATTAATCTACGTGGATGGAGACAGTTAAACTTGTCCTAGAATCTTATCTGCAACAGCCTTGACAATTCTTCTTGGAATTATTTTATCGCCTATGAACCTCGTATTCGTATCCAGTTGAATTAAAATTTAATCATGACCTGGATCTTCATCATTGGATGCTCGTGCTCATACTCGATTTTATTGATTTCCCATCTTGCCCAAATCTCGATTATCCTGAAATTGATCAACTTAGATCGTGTCAAGACTAAAATCTATTTGTGATTGTTTGTACCTAAATTTTCAATTTTCTTTTTATGGAATGGTAACTTTAATAATTTCTCACTTGTTAATGACCCATTTTCATATAGGAGGGTAGACGACCCTATAGCCTTGATGATTGTTGTTTCCTTACCTTCCCAATTAGGACATCCTAGATTGTTTGTACGTTTTGATACCATAGGACAGTATTGATCTAGAGTGACTAGTGCACCTAGATGAGACCACAAACTGTTCCATTTAACCTGTCCCCCTGGTACCACTATTTCATCACGATTTTTGGTTCAATTTAGGCCATAGACCTTTCCCACTCTAAATTGTGATCATCATAGGCACATTACCGTGACTTTTAAATTTGGAGCATAAGACTAGTTGATTTCTCAAAACTAATTTCACATACGTAACCTAGACATGACATACTACACCCATGACCTTAGTGTGCCACTCAGGCATACCATTGTGTGCTTCATTTGCTTAGTACGATTTTCCTGACCCAAGACTCCATCCTGATTTACCCCATGGAGTTACTTTTGGCTTCGATTTGAATTCAGGACACCTTATGACCTAAAACTGCCAGCCAATTTTTGGACATGACCCAGTATAGGTCTACTACCCATATTTTGCTTGTTGACCTTGTATGTTGCCTAGGTAGTGACTTCGTCCTTGATTATTGGAGGTTTGACCTAGAAAGAGTACAACCATCTAAATTTCGAGTACGAAATTGTTTTAAGGTGGGTAGACTTGTAACACCCTGTTTTCTGAAATTGAAGATTTTTGAAAATTTATTATTTTTATTATTTATTAGTGGTATTTTAGTCATGGTATGATTTTCTGGTGATTTTAGTTAAGTTAAACCATTTCTAAAGTCATGCTTAGTCATGACTTATGACTTTGTGACTTTGTTAGTAAACCTTAGTGTAAACCCTAGTTTTCTCTAACCTAGAAGTTGCCATGACCATGAGAGATTAGCCATAGGCGTAGAACATCAAATTAGGGCTTTTTAGCCTAAAGGGTATTTTGGTAATTTTCTAGGATTTATTTGGATTTATGTGTCTTTATTATTATTTTAATTATTGATTAGTGTCATGTTAGTCCCTAACCTAGTTTAGCCTAATCTAGAGATTAGTTACTAACCTAGAAACTAAGGGGTTAGATATTTACATGTTAGTTAAAGTAGGGAAAATATCTAGATATTATCTTTTGTGATATTTTCTTGAAAACCTAAAGATCTAAACTACCTTTACCTAGAAGTCAATGTTCCTTAGCTTGGAAGCAACCCAAGGACACCCCCCCCTTGCCTTGGCCGGCCATGGGGCACCCCCTTGGCAGCCCACACTTCTACATAACCCCTTTGCATTCATTCATGAATAATTTACATGAATTTAAACCTAGAAAAATCCCATTTTCTTCAAACACCCACAACTTGATCAATATTGATCCAAATCACCTCTAGTTTCTTGCATTGGACTCCCCTACACTAGAGGGTACTTGTTAGGGCCTGCTATCAAGGAATTTTGAAGCTTTTGGCATCACCAAGTGGAAGGAATCACACCCCCTCTCTTTGTTTTTCCATTGGAAATACACCAATAGGTAAATGCTCTTAGACTTAGCTAAAACTCTGATTTTTCTTCATGTATGCATGCATCTAGGTACTAGGGTACTGTGGGTAAAATTTGGTGAAGGTTAGAGTCGGGTTGGTGTCCGTATCGGACACGTATCCATGTTTGAAAACCTGTGTTTGATGAATTGCCTCTGTAAATTAAATGTTATTATTTTTGAAAACTATTTGAACAAGTTTTTAGCTCTATAGGTGTAGGTCATAGAACCATAACCCTGAGCACACTTCGAGTCGTGTCCGTGTCCAAAACAGGACACGAACACACTGTTAAACAACACTGTGTACACTGTTAAATCCCAAGTGTTTGACACTTTGTATTGTGTCCACACGTGTCGTGGACACAATACAGACACATGGACACGTGTGTCGTGTCCTAGAGTGAACTGCACGCGTGCACGACGCTGTGCACGCGTGGGTGTATCAGGAATTTACCCGTGTGATATTTTTGAGTGTTTGGACACATTATTTCGTGTCGTGGTGTCGTGTCAGTGTCCTAGGACACTAGAGTATCTACGGGGTGTCAGTTACCAACCCTTGGTTGAGAGTCTTAGCTCGATTAGGTTGTGAGTATTCGAATTTCCCCATTCGAGTGCACTGTGCACTGTCCCAGTTTTTGGGATTATTTCCAGTTTTTAGAAATCGAATTTCGATTCGATTTTGTTAATGATTTATACTTAGGACTAGTGTATTTTAGTGTGTAGATGTGAAGTATATGTGTATTTGTGGGTGTGGGTCGATTTTGAGGAGTTTTGGTAGTGTGTGTGTATAGTTATATGTATATACATATATATGTATATATGTATTCTGTTATGTGTGTGTTTGGGGGTATTTGGTTCCAGGTTCTGAAAACCCCCCCTGTTTACTGGTTCTCTCTCTCCCTCACTGTCTACTCTCTCACAGTCTCTCTCTCTCACTCTTCTTTTCCCTTCCCTATATATATATGAAATATATATAGTTATATATATGTATTGTATATATATATACATGATATATATATGTATATTGGTATTAGGTCTCTATATGTATATGTAGTGTATTATATACATGTGGGTGTATTATATATGTTATTCCTATTTTGGGTATATGGATAGTATATATCTATATAAGTAGATATATATATATATATATGTGACTTTTTAGTTTTAGGTTATATAAAAAAACCCATTATTGGCCTATGGCCAGGGTTATTGGCCTATGGTTGGGGCTAGCCCTAATGACCCAAAAACCCATTATTGACCCTTGTTGACTGAAAGTTGACCAAAGTCAACTATAGGTCAAAATTGACCTAGTTCACCTAGAAATGACTAGGAATGACCTAAATCAACTAGTTTGACTAGTTGACTAAAACCCTAACTAGTTTAACTAGTGTTGACCTAGCTTGACTTAGAGTTGACCATTATTGACCATGGTTGACTAAGTCCACTATTGGTCAAACCATGACCTAATTGACCTAATAAATGACTAGTTCAACTAGTCAGACCATGGTTGACCTAATTACCCTAACTGACTAGTCTTTGTTTGACCAATGCCTTAGTTGGTCTAAGTTTGACCTAGACTTGACCCAGATTGATCATGTTGACTAGTATTTGACTTGTTTGACCTTGTTTGACTCTATTTGACTTAGTTTGATTCCCTGTGATCTAGTATGACTTCCTGTGACCTAGTTGACTATTAGAGTTGACCCAGAGTTGACTTTTGACCAGATTGACCTAGAATCATGTAGTATGCATTGTATACTTTATTTTTACCATTGTGGATACATTGTGACTTGTATTGCTCTGATTAGGAGCCATACACCTCTCCTCAGACAGTATATCCTCTTCAGACATTCAGTTATCAGGCGAGTACATTCTCTGACCGTTTCATATTTGCCAGGATTTATATTCTTGCTCTAGCTTACTTTACTTGATGCTGACACGATTGTTATCACGGATTGGTACTATATGGATCTTTTCATGAGATGTTATCCCCCTCGGGAGCATCAGGTACTTTTGTCATGTGTGTTTCACTTACATCATGTATCTCATGCTTCTATTTTCATGTATCTTCATGTATCAGCTAGTGACTCATGTACTCTCATGATCACCGAGCCTCCATGAATCTTCATGAATCACTCACGTATCACCCAATTATGGGCTTATCACGAATCTTAACGTAACCTGAATGGATCCTTGTGTATTGATTGGGGAACGGGGGAGTAGAAGTAGACATGTGAATAATTCCAAAGTAGTGTAATCATGTACAAACTCAGTAGTGTAATCATGTATAAATTCTAGCCATTCACATGCCTATCTTGTACTCTACATCACTAGACACTTACAGTTCTCTATATACAGTAGATATTTCCTTTACAGCTATCTCTTTTGCTACATGTATCTTCCTTCAGCAGTTCCTGTATTTTACTCTATTGCATGCTTTATATCTCCTATCATACTATGCACTGCGTGAGATGTATTGTGCTCGTTCCCGTCCTGATTGGACCTGTTGAAAATATTACAGAGGATGAGGATGAGGCCCTGGTGTCTACCTATTATGGAGCAGGACTAGATGATACTTATGTTGTGGACCCTCAGCAGGATCCACCTGCAGCTGAGGATGTTGTTCCAGTAGTCTAGACCAGTTTAGTCTAGGCAGTCCTTTCTAAATTTACTTTTTGTCTCATATTCTGAGTTATATTTTGAGATGTGGAGATGTATAGACTCTTAGACTTTTTGTATTATGAGTTGACAGTTCTGGATATTATGTTGTACTAGACACTTAGACTTATTCATCTATGATACTGTTATCTTGAGTTACTATCTATCTATCTGTCTTTCGTTCTTCTACCCTAGATGTGATTGAGATGTATATTGTTATGTCACCTCCATTCGGAGAGTATAAACTGTACAGGTACTTGGTATTGATAGATGATTGACCTAGGACAGCGTTCTACCGCTGACACTGCGGCGTAGGCTGGACGTTGTTACGTTCTTGTACCCTAACAGTGGTTGCGGGTCGTGACAAGGGATGCTATATGGGTTATAGTTGACAGACTCACAAAAGTAGCTTATTTCCTTTCTTTCAGAATTGGACAGTCGACGGATCAGCTAGCAGAGATGTACCTCAGGCATATAGTCAGATTATATGGAGTGTCAGTCAGTATCATACTCGACAGAGATTCGAGATTTATATTTTACTTTTGGTGGAGTCTCCAAGAGAGTTAGGGAACTCGTCTCAAGTTTGTTCAGCCTATCATTCGCAGGCAGATAGTTAGTCAGAGTACACGATTCAAACTCTTGAGGATATGCTACGATCCTGTACACTTGACTTCGGTGGTTCATGGGAAGATCACCTACATCTAGTGGAGTTCTCCTACAATAACAGTTTTCAGGCCAGTATCCAGATGGCAACATTTGAGGCACTGTATGGCAGGAAGTGCAGAACACCTTTAGCCTGGGATGGTGCAGGCGAGAGGCAGATGCTTGGTCCAAAAATGGTTACTCAGACTATTGAGGTGGTCAGACAAGTTAGAAATCATCTTTGGGTTGCACAAGAACGTCAGCACCATTGGGCCGATTCTCATGGGTGTCCTCTTGAGTTTTCTATCGGCGATCACGTATTCCTTAGGATCTCGCCTACCCGTGGCGTCATTCGATTCGGCGTACGGGGAAGGCTTAGTCCTAGGTATATAGGGCCATTTGATATTCTCGAGCGAGTAGGTGATGTGTCACATCATCTCGCTCTTCCGTCGTCGTTATGTGAGGTACATGACGTATTCCATATATCCCAATTGCGATGGTATATCCTGGATCCGAGACATATCCTTGATCATTCAGAATTGGTTGTTGGTACCAACCTTTCGTATGAGAAAAGACCCGTATCCATATTGGACCGAAGGGAGAAGATACTCAAGAACCAGACTATTAATTTAGTCTGTGTTGCTTGGGGTCATCACTCTTTGGGTGAGTCAACTTAGGAGCATGAGGATGATATCCGATAGCGATATCCACACATATTTGACTCATAAGGTATAATATCTTCCTTATGCCTTATGCCTTTTAGTTCCTTGCTTGTACGAAAGATTGCTTGATTAACTACTAGTCATAGATTGCCTGCGGTTAGTATAGCTTACCTCGACACCTCTAGCCTCTTGATTAAATTCTGAGAATGAAATTCTTTTAAGGTGGGTAGAGTTGTCACTCTCGTTTTCCATTATACGTATTTTTCAGTATGCGTGTACAGATTTCTAACATTTGTCGGGTGACCCATATTTTGACTTGTCTTGCTTAGCCTAGTCTTGGTTTAATCTTGCCTTTGTGTAAAACCCCTAAATTTCTACTATATTTTTTTATTAAATTTGGTATTGATTTAAATTTTTGTATTGAACGTCGCGTAGTCGTATTATACGTCGCGCACAAAAATTTTGTTTTTCGTGCTCGTCGAGTGCGAATATGTGCGAGCGTACATATATTTTTTTGAAAAACATTTTTTCTATTTTATCGTTCAAATAATATAAATAATTATTTGTATTTGTATTTTGCTTAAAGTTGAGTGTTGAGATGACCAAAACCTTATTATTATTTTTTTATTTATTTGTGGTAATTTAGAAAAACTATTTTATATTCCTTGCATATGAGGTACATTAAATTAAATTTATATATTATTTTATTTTCAAAATTATTAATATTAATATTTTATTATTCAAAAAGATATTTAAAAATATTTATTATTTTTGAAATTATTATTATTGGTATTTTGAAAAATATATTTGAAAGTTATTGTGGCCATTTTAAATCTCGATTTGATTTTTCATGGATGTAATTTAATAGTTTAAAGATAGAATTTATACCTAAATTAAGTCTAGGTTATCTAGATTTAATTTGAAATTAAATTCGAATAGATTTGATTTATTGATTTAATTTTGAATTAAATAAATATTGATATTTTATTATTCAAATAGATATTAATGTAATTTTCGAAATTATTATTATTAGTATTTTTGAAAAATATATTTCAAAATTATTGTGAAGATTTAAATCTTGATTTAAATTTATGAATTTATTTAAATAGTTGATATTTGAAATTTGACTTATCCTATTCGATTTTAAACTAAAAATTTTATTTGATTTAAATTGGATTTGGACTTGTATTTGGATTTGATTGATTTAAACTAAGTTGGGAATTATCTAATTTGGGGTTTTAAATCTATTCCTAATCCTATCCAAATTGGGAATTCCCACATCCTATAAATAGGCAGGTACTCATCCAATACATTATTCCTCCACAAATTTCCACAATCCAAAGTGAGTGCATCGTGTCCATGACCGTGTCCGTGTCCCATCCACTATGTGTTTCATTATACAAATACAGTCCTCCACCCCGGGTCCGACAGATCCGAACCTCCGTCCCCGTCGTGTCGGACACATCCGATACGACTCATCTAAACTCAAAACCCTAATCCTAAACCTAACCCTTCACCACCACACCCCCACCATAGCAGCTGTCCGACTCTGTCCAGTATCCCCACGACCACCAATGGCAGCACTGCTCCCATCATTACCATTAACACCACCATCGCCGCCGCCGCGGCCACCCTCTCCCAACCGTCGTGACCAACACAAGACCACCACCATCATCACCTCGACTCCCTCCACCGTCGGATCCCAGCCACCTAGCCAACACAGGCTATCACCGTTCCCCCTTCACCACCGTCACCACAACCATCGTCATCATCACCACCTACACCGCCACCTGACCTCTCCGACACCACCCACTGTCACTGCCTTCATCGCCACGACCTACCCCCACAACCACCAACAAACCCAACGCCCAAAACCCCAGTTTCACCCCACCGCAGCCGTCACACCGCCCCACCACGGCCACTGGCCGGAACTCTCTAACCGCCACAGGAAAAACCCAAAAATACCTCCAAAAGTAAACATCACCACCACCAAACCTTACCTCCTTCCGCCGACGAGCACCCGGTGAGCCATCGCGCCCCGATCCGAGCCATCCTGCCACTGAGTCAGACCATCGACGAAGAGAGTGGTCGATCGCCCGGAGCAGCGCCCGTCGCAGCCGCTGTGACCACGCTCATGAGACCCGCGCCGCCTCCTCGGCATGTCGTGCCTGACCGCCCCTGGCCGGAACCCCGTTCCTCCGCCGCGCGGCGAGCCGTCCGTCGAAACCCTCAACCCCCTTTCCGCATCGCCGGATCCGCCATCGTGAGATCCGCCGCCGCTCCCTCCCGATCACTCCACCGCCCAAACTCCTCTCCACTCCGACCCTCTGCCGTCACGTTGGACATCCGCGGTCAGATCCGCCGCCGCTAACCCAAGTCTCCATAAGACCGGCCGACCGTCGCCTCCTTGCGCCTGTGCCCTAGTCGCCGGAACCCCCTTCTCTCCGCCGCGCCGTCACCCACCTAACGCCGTCGCCAAAACCCCCGGCCGCGCCCGCTCGCCGCAGCTCCCCTCGCCCATCCTCCTCCTCCGCCGCCTTGAGAACTCCGCCGCCGATAGCGCGCCACCGGCGCAGCCCCGACTCCTCTCTCAATCCCTCTTTTTCCGCACTCTCTCTCTTCTCTTCTGATGAATAATAGCAGTAATTGCTGGGTTAGTGTGGTTTTTATTATTATTATTATATTATTATTATTATTATTATTATTATTAATCTTTCTTTCTCTCTTTCTTTTTTTGCATCTGCTACTATTATCATTATATTTATTATCAATATTTATTATTATTATTATTATTATTATTATTATTATAAGTATTATTTTTACAGTACAAAAATTTGGGATTATTATTAGCTATTATTATTGATAATTGTTTTTTTGTCTTTTCATGGTTATCGTTAGATATAAAAATCTTTCCAAAATTTTCTTGTAAAAAAAAATATCTATACAGTTATATATAACTAGTAAATTTGTCTTGGCCTATAATTTCAAAATATAGTTTTATTTTAACTCCTAAATAATTATCTAAATTAACTTTTTAATAATAAAATATTGTTTTCTACCTATAAATCCTATTTTTACACACCCCATGTTTTTGGCCTAAAACGATTTTTATTTATAAGTAAGTATCTATCTAAAAATATTTTAACTACTAGCATATTTTCTCTTCTCTTTCAAGTATTATAAAATATTTTCTAATATATATATAACCAATTTTCCTACGATTATCCTCATGTCCATGACCAAGCCGTTAATCATACTTCCTTCGTCAATTCCGTCCTTCCTTCTATCGACCCTAACTAAATTGACCCTTCTGGACCCAATGGAACTGTCCGTGCCACCATCCGAGGTCTCCTTGTATAGTTGTTGCACCGAAGTCGCAGTTCATGCCACCATGATTATCGCAGCACACCAGGCGTACTACCAGACAAGACACTTTGCCTTCACTGTTTAATTTCTTGCTCAATATCATGCATGTTTTTACTTATTTTTAGAAAATATAAATTGTACTTGCAAATTATTATTTTTTAGTTGCATATGGCTTAGAGTTAAGGGACCACCTTTGTTTGTGTCGCATTTATTGGCCCGACACTTGTGTATCACGAGTCACGAGTCTCATATAGATCTCGGACGTACGTATCGACTGGCCATCGGTGCGCATATGCCGTGCGTTAGGCAATAACTGCTAAATAGTTATAGTTGTCTAGAAGACTTAGCGGTTATTAGAAATATCGTGGTGTGGATTCAGCACGAGTAGTGCATGGGGAGGGTGGAGACAGTTATTAGGCGCAGGGGCTTTCACACCTTTACTTTTCTCTAGATGCCATTTGTGACTCAGTCGAGAGACTAGTGGACGTGCATTTATTTACTTTTCTCTAGATGCCACTAGTGCCTCGGTTGAAACACAAATGTGCCGTGCATTTACTTTCCTCTAGTTGCCGTTAGTGACTCACCCAAGAAGCTAGTGGCCGTGCATTTATTTTTCTCTAGACGACCCTTAGTTCTCGTTCGAGTGCTAATGGGCCGTGCATTTACTTTTCTCTAGACGCCACTAGTGACTTGGTTGAAACGCTAACGTGCCGTGTTTCTAGCTTCGGGAGCCCTTGTGTGGAACGTTGTCTTCAAATTGCATTTTCACCTAGAATGGTTAAGGACCTTTATTTGTGTAGTCACATATACTATTCTGTTGAGCTAACTTTATTCAGTTTATGGCATGATATTATGTGTCTTGTTACGTCCCTCTGAGGACCTGGTTGTCTCGCCAGGTGTGTGCTCTTGTCTTCGTAGGTGTTCTAGCTCTAGCCGCGACTATCTCTATTTTTCGAGGATGATTGCGCTTGGATCATCTTCGCTTCGCTCGCCAAATTTATTTCATTCTCCATGTATTTCTTTCCTTGCTTGTTGGTAGTAGATTTATCTCCACCCAACATATTGTATCAAGACATTCATTCTCATTATATGATATCTTTTATTATTTTTGTGGATGAGATTAGTTGTTATGGTTTCTACTGCATTTCACAGCTTATGTATTCATACGAGATTTCCATATAGTGGAGTATACTTCGTATGAATACAGCTGGCATGTCTACGTTCCTAGTCCTACGTATTTTGGGACTGGGGCGTTACATGTTTTTGTGGTGGCCCATGCAGGTCAGAATAAATTGTTTGGTTACTTTACCGTACTAAGCAAGCCTGCGAATAGGATTAGAAGTCTAGGATCTCATCCACATACTTGACCACTTTCCTTGATTTTATCTACCGTTTGACTCATCAATTGCATCTTGCTTGCTTCCTTCCATCCCTATTCTCGTCTTCCCTTCGTGCTTGCTAGAGATTGACCCTACTAGTTAGTTGTCCCAAAATACCATTAGTTTAATTCTTTAAGTTGGGTAGAATACCTTATGAACTAGCCCTATGAACTAGCAACCCCTTTGACCTAGTGACCTATATTAGCAAGCTTATTTAGATCCTAGAATCTAGAGGACCTAACCCGTCCATCCAACCAAGGACTTGGACAAGAAGACTATAGGATGACTGTATAACTTAGAATCATTCTACCTTCTTTAATCTTAAATCTCTCGTACCTATGTATTTACTATTTTGACTAATGATGCTAATGTAGCCTAGTTTTTGCAAGCTTATTCTTTATCGAGTTTGTTCATGACATATGCTATTGAGCGCTCACTAGCCTATTGTCTAATCAGAACCGGTGCATGATGGTCTGATAAACCAAGTGCACTTTGGTTCGCTTTTGTCTATTACTCTACGTGGATGGGAACATAATTAAACTTGGCCCTTACAATCCCATCCACGACTGCCTTGACAATTCTTTTGAAATTATTCGATCGTCTTTGAATCACGTATTCGTATTCGATAACGCCTCCTTCGAACTCTATATTGCTTTCGTCTTCACCTATTTTAGGAGGACGAAAGCGTTATAATAAACTTCCTCTAACCTTCCCATCGACTATGACCATTCTCGCTCGATATTGCTATATCTTCATCCCGAACTACTCGGCCCTATCATGACCCTCTAATTGCTAAATTAAAGCGAATCTATTTCGTTCTCTTAATCGTGACCCTCATTCATTACCCGTGACCATACCGTATTATTTTATCTATAATCTAGATCGCGATTTCTTACGACATGATTTTGTTATCGATTGTTCCTCATCGATACCCCCTTGTGTCCTCTCACCCCCTACTAATTCTTAATTTCGAGGACGAAATTCTTTTAAGTTGGGTAGGATGTAAACCCCTAAATTTCTACTATATTTTTTTTATATTAAATTTGGTATTGATTTAAGTTTTTGTATTGAACGTCGCGTAGTCGTATTATACGTCGCGCACAAAAATTTTATTTTTCGTGCTCGTCGAGTGCGAATATGTGCGAGCGTACATATATTTTTTTGAAAAACATTTTTTCTATTTTATCGTTCAAATAATATAAATAATTATTTGTATTTGTATTTTGCTTAAAGTTGTGTTGAGATGACCAAAACCTTATTATTATTTTTTTTATTTATTTGTGGTAATTTAGAAAAAACTATTTTATATTCCTTTCATATGAGGTACATTAAATTAAATTTATATATTATTTTATTTTCAAAATTATTAATATTAATATTTTATTATTCAAAAAGATATTTAAAAATATTTATTATTTTCGAAATTATTATTATTGGTATTTTGAAAAATATATTTGAAAGTTATTGTGGCCATTTTAAATCTCGATTTGATTTTTCATGGATGTAATTTAATAGTTTAAAGATAGAATTTATACCTAAATTAAGTCTAGGTTATCTAGATTTAATTTGAAATTAAATTCGAATGGATTTGATTTATTGATTTAATTTTGAATTAAATAAATATTGATATTTATTATTCAAATAGATATTAATGTAATTTTTGAAATTATTATTATTAGTATTTTTGAAAAATATATTTCGAAATTATTGTGAAGATTTAAATCTTGATTTAAATTTATGAATTTATTTAAATAGTTGATATTTGAAATTTGACTTATCCTATTCGATTTTAAACTAAAATTTTTATTTGATTTAAATTGGATTTGGACTTGTATTTGGATTTGATTGATTTAAACTAAGTTGGGAATTATCTAATTTGGGGTTTTAAATCTATTCCTAATCCTATCCAAATTGGGAATTCCCACATCCTATAAATAGGCAGGTACTCATCCAATACATTATTCCTCCACAAATTTCCACAATCCAAAGTGAGTGCATCGTGTCCATGACCGTGTCCGTGTCCCATCCACTATGTGTTTCATTATACAAATACAGTCCTCCACCCCGGGTCCGACAGATCCGAACCTCCGTCCCCGTCGTGTCGGACACATCCGACACGACTCATCTAAACTCAAAACCCTAATCCTAAACCTAACCCTTCACCACCACACCCCCACCATAGCAGCTGTCCGACTCTGTCCAGTATCCCCACGACCACCAATGGCAGCACTGCTTCCATCATTACCATTAACACCACCATCGCCGCCGCCGCGGCCACCCTCTCCCAACCGTCGTGACCAACACAAGACCACCACCATCATCACCTCGACTCCCTCCACCGTCGGATCCCAGCCACCTAGCCAACACAGGCTATCACCGTTCCCCCTTCACCACCGTCACCACAACCATCGTCATCATCACCACCTATACCGCCACCTGACCTCCCCGACACCAGCCACTGTCACCGCCTTCATCGCCATGACCTGCCCCCACAACCACCAACAAACCCAACGCCCAAAACCCAGTTTCACCCCACCGCAGCCGTCACACCGCCCCACCACGGCCACTGGCCGGAACTCTCTAACCGCCACCGGAAAAACCCAAAAATACCTCCAAAAGTAAACATCACCACCACCAAACCTTACCTCCTTCCGTCGACGAGCACCCGGTGAGCCATCGCGCCCCGATCCGAGCCATCCTGCCACCGAGTCAGACCATCGACGAAGAGAGTGGTCGAGCGCCCGGAGAAGCGCCCGTCGTAGCCGCTGTGACCACGCTCACGAGACCCGCGCCGCCTCCTCGACGTGTCGCGCCTGACCGCCCCTGGCCGGAACCCCGTTCCTCCGCCGCGCGGCGAGCCGTCCGTCGAAACCCTCAACCCCCTTTCCGCATCGCCGGATCCGCCGTCGTGAGATCCGTCGCCGCTCCCTCCCGATCACTCCACCGCCCAAACTCCTCTCCACTCCGACCCTCCGCCGTCACGTTGGACATCCGCGGTCAGATCCGCCGCCGCTAACCCAAGTCTCCATAAGACTGGCCGACCGCCGCCTCCTTGCGCCTGTGCCCTAGTCGCCGGAACCCCCTTCTCTCCGCCGCACCGTCACCTACCTAACGCCGTCGCCAAAACCCCCGGCCGCGCCCCGCTCGCCGCAGCTCCCCTCGCCCATCCTCCTCCTCCGCCGCCTTGAGAACTCCGCCGCCGATAGCGCGCCACCGGCGCAGCCCCGACTCCTCTCTCAATCCCTCTTTTTCCGCACTCTCTCTCTTCTCTTCTGATGAAGAATAGCAGTAATTGCTGGGTTAGTGTGGTTATTATTATTATTATTATTATTATTATTATTATTATTATTATTATTATTATTATTATTATTATTATTATTATTATTAATCTTTCTTTCTCTCTTTTTTTTTGCATCTGCTACTATATCATTATATTTATTATCAATATTTATTATTATTATTATTATAATAAGTATTATTTTTACAGTACAAAAATTTGGGATTATTATTAGCTATTATTATTGATAATTGTTTTTTTGTCTTTTCATGGTTATCGTTAGATATAAAAATCTTTCCAAAATTTTCTTGTAAAAAAAAATATCTATACAGTTATATATAACTAGTAAATTTGTCTTGGCCTATAATTTCAAAATATTTTATTTTAACTCCTAAATAATTATCTAAATTAACTTTTTAATAATAAAATATTGTTTTCTACCTATAAATCCTATTTTTACACACCCCATGTTTTTGGCCTAAAACGATTTTTATTTATAAGTAAGTATCTATCTAAAAATATTTTAACTACTAGCATATTTTCTCTTCTCTTTCAAGTATTATAAAATATTTTCTAATATTATATAACCAATTTTCCTACGATTATCCTCATGTCCATGACCAAGCCGTTAATCATACTTCCTTCGTCAATTCCGTCCTTCCTTCTATCGACCATAACTAAATTGACCCTTCTGGACCCAATGGAACTGTCCGTGCCACCATCCGAGGTCTCCTTGCATAGTTGTTGTACCGAAGTCGCAGTTCATGCCACCATAATGATCGCAGCACACCAGGCGTACTACCAGGCAAGACACCTTGCCTTCACTGTTTAATTTCTTGCTCAATATCATGCATGTTTTTACTTATTTTTAGAAAATATAAATTGTACTTGCAAATTATTATATTTTAGTTGCATATGGCTTAGAGTTAAGGGACCACCTTTGTTTGTGTCGCATTCATTGGCCCGACACTTGTGTATCACGAGTCACGAGTCTCATATAGATCTCGGACGTACGTATCGACTGGCCATCAGTGCGCACATGCCGTGCGTTAGGCAATAACTGCTAAATAATTATAGTTGTCTAGAAGACTTAGCGGTTATTAGAAATATCGTGGTGTGGATTCAGCACGAGTAGTGCTAGGGAGGGTGGAGACAGTTATTAGGCGTAGGGGCTTTCACACCTTTACTTTTCTCTAGATGCCATTTGTGACTCAGTCGAGAGACTAGTGGACGTGCATTTATTTACTTTCTCTAGATGCCACTAGTGCCTCGGTTGAAACACAAATGTGCCGTGCATTTACTTTCCTCTAGCTGCCGTTAGTGACTCACCCAAGAAGCTAGTGGCCGTGCATTTATTTTTCTAGACGCCCCTTAGTTCTCGTTCGAGTGCTAATGGGCCGTGCATTACTTTTCTCTAGACGCCACTAGTGACTTGGTTGAAACGCTAACGTGCCGTGTTTCTAGCTTCGGGAGCCCTTGTGTGGAACGTTGTCTTCAATTACATTTTCACCTAGAATGGTTAAGGACCTTTATTTGTGTAGTCAAATATACTATTCTGTTGAGCTAACTTTATTCAGTTTATGGCATGATATTATGTGTCTTGTTACGTCCCTCTGAGGACCTGGTTGTCTCGCCAGGTGTGTGCTCTTGTCTTCGCAGGTGTTCTAGCTCTAGCCGCGACTATCTCTATTTTCGAGGATGATTGCGCTTGGATCGTCTTCGCTTCGCTCGCCAAATTTATTTCATTCTCCATGTATTTCTTTCCTTGCTTGTTGGTAGTGGATTTGGCTCCACCCAACATATTGTATCAAGACATTCATTCTCATTATATGATATCTTTTATTATCTTTGTGGATGAGATTAGTTGTTATGGTTTCTACTAGCATTTCACAGCTTATGTATTCATACGAGATTTCTATATAGTGGAGTATACTTCGTATGAATACAGCTGGCATGTCTACGTTCCTAGTCCTACGTATTTCGGGACTGGGGCGTTACACTTTGCATTGGTTCACCTTGGTTCAACTTGGTTGGCTTGGTCTGGTTTAGTTTGGGTTGAGATGAGAGGGTTGATATAAAAACCAACTCCTCTCTCTCTCTCCCATTAATTTCATTTACTTCTTCATCTTCTTCTTCATTTACTCCTCCACCAACCCTAGGGAAGTGTAACTTGCTTCATGATGGATCTCAAATTTTATTGTTCCATTATCTTCTTTGCTTGATTCTAAGCCTCTTTATAACTTGGAGTTTTTGGTTTTGATGTTTACATTTTGTAGATCTAAGTTTATAATTTTCTTGATTTTTCTTGGTTTTGATCTCTTAAACTTTGTTACTTCCAAAAACTAATGGTTCCATTTTTTGGGAAATTCAATTCTACCCAATTTTGGCTTTTGAACCGCTTGATTTCGACTTCGTATGAGAAAGTTATGAAATTTTTGTGTTCATGGGTTCCCGCACATCTTCGGTGCTGCCGGAACGATGAACAGTGCCGCGTGCCCGCGCTGTGCATCCGCGCCTCGCTCGCCGTGGGAAGTTTTGTCCGTGCATGCTGCACCTTTTGTGTCGCACGCCCGTACGATTCTTTTGCTGCTCGCCTGTGCCGTGCTCTCGCGCTCTACGTGCCGTGTATCTGCGCGTTGCGTGTTTCGCGTGCCGCATGCCTGCGTGACTCGCTTGCCGCACGCCGTGCTCTCGCGCCCTGCGTGCCATGCATCCGCGCGCTGCATCTTTTGCGTGTCGCATGCATCCGCGCCATGCATCCGTGCGCCTTTATACCGTGCTCTCGCACCCCGTGTGCTGTGCATCCGCGCGCTGCACGTTTAGTGCCATGCATCCGCGTGCTACGAGTTTTGCATGCCGTGCGCTTGAGTGATTCGTTTGCCGCACGCTTGCACTTCATGCTCTCGCTCTCCGCGTGCCGTGCATCCGTACGCTGTATGTTTCGCGTGCCGCCTGCCGTGCTCTTGCGCTTCGTGCGTCGCGCTCTCGCGCTCCGTGCGCCGTTGCCGATGTCCGTGCGTGCTGCCTATTTCGCGCCGTGCTCTTACGCCCCATACTCTGTGGCCAGTTTTGTCCGCAAGCGCACACGAATGAGTGTTTTTGCCTGTTTAAGCTGTTTTGTAGCTCAAATATTGAAAAAATCAAGCAGGAAAGTTGTAGATCTTCGTCTTGGCTTCAAGAACATTCTTGTTTCACCTTAACTGGAGTTCATATGCGACCGATAGTTTCAATTATTATTCTTGATCTTCTTTGCATGTTTTCTGTACTTGGCCTAAATTACAACGACCCGAATTGATGAACTTGAACTTGAACTTGAACGTGATAATATGATCCCGTCTAGATAATCTTGATTATGGCCCATCGAGGTGCACACCTAACAAGTGACAAGTAAACCTGACATGACACGTATAATCTTGATCGCTGTTACGACAGCCAATCCTGACTTGCTAAGCGTAACTCTTGTCTTGACTCCGTGGTTGATTTTCCTGATTGTACCTGTACAAGCTACCTGTCTCGTCTTGCTTCATGTCTAGGCCATGGATTCCTGGTTACCACGGTCAAGGATTCATAATGAATCTGACTAGGTTAACGACTAGATTGATCTAGTAGTTTATATAGAGATTTCCCAGTTGCAGGCGATCCTGTTATCCCGGCCACACCTGTGGACTTGTAGCATGCCATCGAGTTGGCGCATTTCTAGCACACTGTCATGTTTTTCACTCTAAGTCACCTAATAATTCTCTTAATTCTTGATAAACTCTTGTAACCCCACCTGGATAACCTGGATAGTCTGCAGGACTTGTGACTGCGGGAACATCTCAATTGCATCTTGTTAGTAACTAGGCCTGTGATAACCCTAGTTAGCTAATGATATCAAGCTATAGGACTTGATTGGACGTGCCTGAATAATTGTCTCATGATTAACATGGGAATATATTCCACCTCTTGTTTTCCTAATGCAAGCTAGTGTGTTCTTTTAACTCTGTCTTTCATGTTATTTAATTATGTTCATTTATCAGTTCTTATATTCATTTTATGCTGGTTTTAGTTCCTAAGTGGAGCCTCCCTTGGGACACTTGCTCTTTCTGGGTTCGGACCCAGCTGGTTTTGTGTGGCCAAATTTTGGAGTAGCACCCGAGGATCTACCTGCCTTTCAGCCAGATGGTGAACACTAGAAGTAACCGTGGCAACGAGTGGGTCTCTTATTTTGCTCTCCCACACTAATGTAAATTATTCTTTTGAGGCGTTTAGCTGTCGAGCATGTGTTAGCTCGTGTTGCAACTTAATTTCTGTCTGCCTAAGGACTGTAACATGATTAACAAATCCTAGGTTGATCGTGTATGACTTAACTCTTGCTAGTTTTCGCATTTTGTATGACTAGCCTCAGGATCGTCTAATATAATGTTTGGGATGTCTTACTTTGTATGTCTGATGATCTAACATCTTGTAACAATTATTTGCTTTCTTGAGATTGAGACACTAGGCTTGTTCTTGACCATAAGACTGATGGATTGTAGATAAACCCTCATGTATCTAGACAGACGTGACCGTATTACGAAGTGTGTTGCACTCCAATATACGTAGCTGGCTGTGTCTGTCCCCCACTCTGCAGTATTCTGGTTCTGGGGCGTGACACGCTTGGCCTAGCGGCGACGACTATCTTCCTAGTAGGGTGGTTTTTGTATGATTGTGAATGTTTACATGTCTACTCAAGTATTTTTCCGCCCAGACAAGTACAAGTGAATCCATATCCCAACACATAAATAGAGTACGAGTCTAGCCAGAAAGTAAGTGGTGCTTGTAGGTGTTTCTGGTAGGTGGTTCTAGTGAGTGGTTCCAATAGTAGGGCTAGACGATTTAAATACATGTGCCACAATAAATGAATCCAGAATACCAATCTGTGTTGTGACAGAGAATCAAATAGAACTATACTAGAAGCTGAATCATAATAATCATCAAGTAAATGAAAACTATCAGAGAATGTACTCGCCTGTCGTCCAAAGCAGTAAATGAGGATCGTTGCCCAAAGTGATGTCACACAAACCTATATTTGAGATATACAAGGTTATTCATTGTTCTAGAGTAAGCAGTGTATCTAAATGAGTTAACTACATGCTTTTAGCCCTTTTCTAGGTCGAGGAAGTTAAACTGAGTCAATGCTAGTCTATCTAGGTCAACATTAGGTCAATCCTAGTCAATTGTCAACTTTGGTAAAACCTAGATGGTCTAGTCTAATCTAGGGCTTTTGGCTAAGTTAGACTATTAATGAGCTAAGATAAAGTGGTATCAAAACCACTATCCAACATAGGTACAAACCCTACCTATAACCCTATTTACCTACATACTTTAAGAGGTGTGAATATGATACCATGCCCAAACTCTAATAACCTACTCAAATCCTTAACCAAGGTAACCCAACTATTTACTACTTCCATGTATCCTTCCCATAGTCTATGTGATTCATTTAAATCACTACCTACATAACCAAATCCATATCCTCCTCTACTCTCTCAAGTGGACCCTATAACCATCTATGGACTGATACCCTAATAAATTAACTGACTCTATGCCCTCACAAGGACAGATTCTCAAGAACAAGATCCCCTATCCCTATACCCCTTGACTGGTGCCTAAACACAAAGGGACTGATCAATACAAGGTAAAAGGGGATAGAAACATGGGCAATGGTTGATCATTAAGTGGTCCATCTACTAACTATCTAATACCAAAATATATAGCCCACATGATTTCACATATATACTCACACACACACACACACACACACACACACACACACACACACACACACACACCACCCACACACCACACACACACACGTATATACTCTCACACACACCACACACACACACCCACCACACACAACACACACACACACACCCACACACACACACACACACACACGTATATACTCTCACACACACACACACACACAACACACATATATATACACACACCACACACACACACACACACACACACTATGCATAACTCACTTTCATATCTGACCTGTGCCTATACAACACTCACAAACCAACCCCTCTTCCTTTACTAATACACTCTACTGCTATCCTTACCTGTAACACCCCTGAATTTTTGAATTTTTTTATTATTTATTTTGAATTAAATAGGGATTTAAGGAATTTTCTAAGTATTTTAATTAAATTGTTATTATTATAGATGACCTTAGCCATGGTCTAGTTTTGGAGTACAAGATGGCCAAGAATTGTGGCACGAAAAGTATCGTCGAGTGCTTTGACTAGTATTTTAGCCATGGTAAGGAAGGCTGAGCCATAGGTGTGTTCTAACTAGGAAAACCAGGCCAAGTTGCGACTTAACCCCCACCGGTGATTTATTTATTTATTAATTCGAATATTGACTTTTAGGTGACCCGGTTATACCAATTTAGTCCGGACTAGACCCGAACCAAATCCAAGCCCATGTAGACATGTGGTACATCCAGAGACGTCCATATAGGTGTATGTTTTTACACGTGTATATTTCGTATCTCATGTTAATAGGCCAAGTGAATATTTTCTGAATAATTAGATAATGTGAAGTTTTATTTTAGATTTTATGGTGGCTATCACATATAAAAATATAAGCTATGTGTATATATATATAAGAATACATATATATATATATATAGATATAAAAGAAAAAAATAATAAAAATAAAACAAATATTTGGTGATGAACAGTGCTCCCTCACCTTCTCGGGCCAGAGACGAGCCCTCTTCAATGGAAACCCATAGATTCTATTAGGATTCAAACCAAATCTTCCTCAATCCTTAATCAAATTCCTTCAAATCTTTTCCTAATCAAACCTAGTTAGATTCTCTACCATATTGGATTAAATCCAAACGAAATCATGGTTTAAATCCTTAGGAAATTCAAATAAAAAATCTACAAGAACCCAGCACTATATATATATTGAGCGATGCTCTTATTGGAAATTCCCGAATACCCAAAAACCCTAGTAAACGATCTTGCCACCCTTCCCGACCAAGCATAGCAGACTCTTAGTCCCAGCGACCTCTCCGGCCAATGCAGTGCCGCCCTGAACCGTCGGTGGCCGACAGAAAGTGCAGCACCAGCGCTGCAACAAAGCAACGGTCGCAGCCTTGGGAGCGACTTCACAACGGCATTTCTTCCTCCACAATCTACCAAATTGCGAACCGCTTATTTAGGTACGATCACAACCTATCCCACTACCCAATCCTTCAAGTAGAATTATATAATGTATTAGGTTATCCAGAAAGTTGATCCAAATGTCGACGAAAAATAGTTTCGTAAGCAGAGAAGTTTATGGGTTAAACACCTGTTTTGGAAGACTAAATCTAGTCGATCCATTGACGATTAAGGAAAACCAACTAAACAAAATGGTAAACAACCTATAGGACTTTGAAACCTACTTTACACTTTCTATTTTCATCCAGTAAATAAAAAGTTATTTGCGTTCAAAAATAAAAAAAACCACCCTAAATTTTGTTTTCAAAATCATAAAATCATCGATACGCCGTACGTCCCTCAAACCGGGCGACATGGTCACAAACCGAAAGCATCTAAAGTGCGTATCGACTTCGTGGACGTGTGGGCTTTGACGGAATTTAAATTGGTTGCGTGTACGCGACGAATTTGATGCGTATCCGTCAAAATTTATCGTATCGACCTTTTTCAAAATTCTCTAATTACTTTGTGCAAGTTCGTCAAATCGAGACGAAACTTGTGCCAGCAGGACCGTATCATTTTTCTGGTCCTGTGTGCCAAGTTTGGTCCGATTCTGAGATAGTTGACCGGATCGTCGTTTTGCGGGCTACACAATCCGACTCAACGGGCGAATTCGTGCACGGTCCGTCGAAATCCAACTTTGGACATACCGTTGGATACGTCTCATCAAAAAATATGTAGACAAATAATTTGACGATTTTAGAGACCATAGACTCTGGCATGCTTTTCGATGCAAAGTGGGTCCAACGGCGGATACCGTTTTGACCCAAAATTATCGTTTTGCCCCTGTGTCCAGAATTGGACTTACGGGTAGTCTATCCTTACTATTTTGCTTATTCTGGAAATGTTGGCAATGTCTATTTCAGCATCCCCACAGTTGCAGGAGTTCAAATTTTGTGAACATTTGATCTGACAGGTTATTTAGACGTGGTTGAGTATACACCAGACAAGTACACCTTGCCAAACTTTATAGTATTTACATACTTTTCTATATTTCCATTCTTTCTTGCTTGGTTATATATTTCTCTTACTTCATGGTTACTTTCTAATTTTACGTGCACGTAGATTATTACTCTTTCTTTTCTCATATTACTCGCCATATTTTTCTATCATGTTCATGTCTAATGATGGTATTGCTTAGCCTTCGTCTGTCCGTTTGACGTGATCGAACTGGACTTGACTTGTTGACTTATTAACTTGACTTGCCTTGACTTGACTCATAGTTCTAGGAGAGGACCTTGTGATAGACAATGACTATACTTGACCACTCTCTGTTAGAGCCCCCACTGAGCTGCGATAGAGACTTACTGTAGGTTGTGAGCCCCCATTGAGCTATGATCTATCATCAAAATTCTTGCTGCTTTATTGTCTTCCTTTGAAAATAAACTATCCTCCTTTGACGTTATCGATTCATTCTCAGTAATTGCCTTCTTGTTTGATCTGTCTCCAGGATGGTGCAGACACGATCCCATCGCTCCGGCTAGAGAGATACTACTGAGAGGTCTGCCACCTCTCGTCCGACTCAGCCCGGTCAGGAAGCTCCGTGGCACCTTATGTCAAAGTTTCTGCCACATTCGGGGGTGCACCTCCGCCTATACAGAGACCTTTCCCCTTCATTTCTGATTTCTTTCAGCAGCAGCAGCCGCCTTCTGGATCGGTTGATGCAGTACAGTTATTTGCCTTCTTACAGAGGATGGTGGAGGTCCCAGCAACAGTCCGCTCATTTTCAGCAGGGCATAGAGAATGCCCATCAGCTTGCCCTGATGACAGTGGAAGAGTCATTGTGCAGCCCCAAACAGGCCAGATATAACAGTATCAGCCAAAGACACCTGGGATCTAGGAGTTCCAGAATATGCATCCGCGGGACTTCCGCGACACAGAAGGGATTCTGTATACGGATGACTGGATAGAGCACATCGAGGAGATCTTCCGACTGGCAAAGATTCCAGCCTGACTGCATATTGAGGCGACAGGTAGTCAGATATAGGACCTGGCCCGCACATGGTATCAGACGGACCCGAGGGTCGGTACAGAGGGTCAGACTTGGGCGTCCTTCAAGAAGCTGTTCAAGGAGAAGTTTTTTCTGATACAGTTTTTGGTACCTTGGAGTCGATGTTTGAAAGCTTAGTTCAGGGCAGTCAGACTGTCGAGGAGTACGCTGGGGAGTTCTGCCATTTGGGCATATTTATTGAGGGACTCAGTGAGACAGCGAAGGCTCGGAGGTTCCGGAAGGGGTTAGTCAAGAAGGTCAAGTCCTTGACCAAGAGTGACTGGAGTGCCACTTTTGAGGAGATTCTGGTGGGTGCCCTAGCAGCAGAGTATGATCTTGTGCTGAAGCTCAAGAGGGGACGAGACGCTCATAGATCCAGCAGCAGCGGAGGCCAGGCCAAGAGGCCTCATGTACAGATTCAGCAGCAGCAGCAGCAGCAGAGGCCTGTTCAGCAGCAATTTTAGGGCCATGGACATACACTTTACCAACAGGCACCCAAGCAGCAGCCTATTAGTTTTGCTTTTTGTAAGAAGCTGGGTCATGGATGGAATGACTGCAGGAAGAGACTAGCAGGTGTTTACTTTGTGGTTCAGCGGAGCATCAGTGTAGGGAGTGTCCCAAAAACTAGACACCATTGATTCAGGCAGCAGCGGGAGCTAGGGTTCCGACAGGGCAGCAGAGGTTTGTCCAGCATCAGCAGCAGGCCAGAAGAGGAGGCCAGCAGGGGCGAGCTTTCGCTATGACAGTTGAGGATGCACATGCAGTAGGAGGGATACTTGCAGCTTCTGTTCTTCTCGATTCTATTCCCACTTTTGCCTTATAATAACTATCTTGAAATTCAATTTCGACAGTTTTTTCTACCTCCTTGTTCATCGATAAATTTGATTCTTAGTATTCTGTGCTGATTTGATTTTGATTTTTCCAATATAAGTCGTATGGGCTAGGTCGCCTCAGTTATGGAATTTAGAATTTTCTATAATCATAGCAGCCAGCATAGTGAGGACATATAGTCGGATTTTGGATGTATTTCTTGGATGTGGGAATTTAAGGTTTTCGTGGCCAAGCATGCGGCAATGCAAAATTTTTAAATACCATGACTCTAGAGGTATGTACATAGTTAGGGACTCTATGATTATCGTAGCCTTGCTTCTAGTATGACAAATATTCTGAATCTCATGATTTTGGACAGACGTATATGATTATAGGATTGTATGATTAGAGACTTTGATTGATTGGGGGTTTGACCTAGAAAGAGTACGATTATCTTAATTTCAAGGACAAAATTCTTTTAAGGAGGGTAGACTTGTAACACCCACTTTTCCAAATAAGGGTAATTTTGAACTTTTGTAATTTTAATCTTTTAATAATGAGATTTAAATCATGTTATGATTTTTGGTAATTTTTAATTCTTTTAAAACTATTTTAATTGGTAATTTGTGATTTGGTATTTTGCTAGTGAAACCCTAGAGACTGCTTGACCTAGTGCCTAACCATGTGATTAGGATGTTAATTATCATTTTTGGCCTATGGGTATTTTGGTCATTTTTGTTTCTTAGAATTATTTGTTAATTATTTGATTGATGGTTGTTATTTTTGACTTTTGCTAGTTGTGACTTAAGAGACTAACCTATAGTTGACTTTAACTTTAGGGATTTAGATAGCATGGTAGAATGGTGTGGGACCCTAATCTAACTTAAGTTGGTCTTAGTTGGCTTGAGTGTGGCTAAGTTTCATGGAAGGATTAGGAGAGTTTTCATTTGGACTTATGGCTAAGAGTTGAGCTAGTTAGCTAATGATCTTGGCCCAAAGCCCATTCATGTGAAACCCTAACCCAAGCTCTTCATTTGGATAGCCACCACAGCCCATTAATGACCTAATTTCAGCCTATATAATCCCTCTTCATGACCACCTGCCTCTTTTAGAACACCCCCTTGTAGGAAACCCTAATTTCTTCCCCTTTCATCAAATCTCCCCATTCCTCCACCAAATTGATCCAATATTTTGCATTTGGGTTGAAATTTGGAATAGGGGTTGAAGGAGGCTAGCTTGCAAGGAGAGAAGCTCATTTGGACTTTGCTTGAGAGAGGACATCACATTTTAGGGCATATTCATTGAGTTTGACACTCAATAGGTAAACCCTTCAAATCATCTCTAAATCTTGATGTCTTTCCATAGATGCATCCATCTAGGTGTCCCCTAGCTGTAGGTGAAGTTTGGTAGGAGATTAGTTTGGTGTCCGTATCGGACACGTATCCGTGTGTGTGCATTAGTGTTCGATAAAATATTTGAATGAAATTTATTTTGTTATTTTTGAAATATATTTGAATAGGATTGTAGATCTATATGTATGTATCATTTTTCGTAAGGACTGAGCACGAATTCGTGTCGATTTTGTGTCGAAAACGGACACGGATACGCTGCACGACACGCGTGGCGCTGTCATGCTACCCGATGCTTATTGCGGATACGACACAGTTCGAGACACCACGAAACTTGGTGGACACGTGGGGGCAGTGTCTGCGAACGTGCCCCCAGTTTTGTGGACTCATGTGTCGTGTCGGATACGAAAACCCACCCGCACTGGTTTTGCAGTGACAGTCTACGCGCGGCAGGGCTCTCTTATACGTCCTTCGTATCGAGACACGGTGACACTTGAACACCATTCAGGGTTTTAGACACCTAGATCTATACCCCACCTACCTGTGGACGTAAGCACGTGACACGAAGTTACGTATATCGTGTCCTAGGCTACCCGACACATCCCCACGAGCCCTTCCTTCACAGCATTTCTGATACATATTTGATGTGGTATTTTGTCACCCTCGTGTCTAGTTTTTAGGACACGTGGGACTCGTGGGGACACATGGGGTTGACACATACACTGTACACTTTGTTTCCTATGTTTACTTCAAGTTTAATTGTGATTTTTGGGGTTTTCGAATATATGTCCATATGATACTGTCATTTCGGTTTTGGAATTTTTCTAGTTTTTGAATGTTCGAAAATAAGGGATTATTGATTCATATACCTGAGATTTTGATTCTGAGTTTCGTAAACATTGTTCGATATTTGTATTTTGAATTTAGGTTATAAACTGTTATAATTTTCATGTTTGAAGTAAAACTCAGGTTTTAATATCAAATGAACTGTACACTGTTTGAAACTGAGATTGCATAATATTAAGTGTTGATATGTATGTGCATTTATGTAATGTTACATGAATAGGTATGTAATTCTTCAGGTTTGATTGGATGTGTCCCAGTTTTAGTTTAGGTTTCTTTGATTTCAATTTTAGGTTTTATGTTTGGATTTTGTTGATTGGGTTTTTGATTTCGGTTTTGAGTTTGATACTCAACTTTCTCGAGTTTGATTGCATGAGACTGTCAAGGTAATCCCAGGATTACCTGAGTTACTCTTGGGTTTTGTGGTTTTGGGTTTTGGAGTTCTTTTGATTTTGAGTTTTGTTTAATGTTAGGGTTTCAATCAAAGTATTCGAGAACTGATTTGGAGTTATGAATCTGAGATTGATTTAATATATATTAACTGTCAATATATATATAGATATATATATATATATATATATATATATAATATATATAATATATTATATATATATATAAAAAACTGAAATGAACTTGACACCACACCACACACCCCACACCATATCATTGTCTATTTATACACACACACACACAACACACACACCACACACACCACACACACACACACACACACACACACACACACACACACACCACACACACACAACACCAACCATATCATCACTGTACCACATATATCACCCTATCACTCACTGCCACTTCACACACACATTTCTCTCGATATATGTATAAAATTGTAAGTAGGCATGTATGTATATATACATATGTTATGTTGTATGATAGTTAGTATTCACTGGAGGTTACCTATTAGCCTTCTACCTGTACACTCAGTCCACACACACACACACACACAATATTTTGCCTACATTCCTTTCTCCTAATGTATGTGTATTTATATATAGTGCCTATATATATATTTGATTTGTAAATATACTGGTATATATTGAATTGTATATAGGATATTTGATATGGTATTGGTATTGATATTGGTATTGGTTTTGGTTCATAGAGTTTTGACATAGGTTTTGCTAGGCCTAGTTTGACTAAACCTTGACAAGATAACCTAGAATTGACTAAAGTTGACCAAAAGTCAACATTGAGTCAATATGTGACCAATTGACCTAGCTTGACTAGAGTTTGACTTAGTTGACTAAGATTGACCTAGTTGACTAGATGTTGACTTGGATTTGACCCAGAGTTGACCAAAAGCTGACTTTAGTCTAGAATGACCTAGAATTCATATAGAATGCATTGTAATCTTCAGTATTACCATTCTGGACATGTTGTGACCTGTGTTGCTCTAAATAGGACTCATCTACTCTGTCTGGACATCTACACTTACCAGATACTCAGGATATCAGGCGAGTACATTCTCTGATCATTTCATACTTGTTAGGATTTATATTCTTGTGCTAGATTACTTTACTTGATGTTGTCATATTGTTAACACGGATTAGTACTATATGGATCTTTACATTGAGATGTTATCCCCCTCGGAAGCATCAGGTACATCATGTCATGTGCGTTTCACTTTCATCATGTACTCTTGTGCTTTCATTATTCATATACACTCTTGTGATTCATGTACTCTCATGTTCACAGAGCCCTCATGTATACCTTCATGTGCACCCATTTATGGGCCCTCATGTGAAATATTGTACAATAGCTTAACTTGTCTGGATTCTTGTGTATTGATTGGGGTATAGGGGAGTAGAAGCAGTCATTTGAACAATTCCAAGTAATTGTATAAACTCTTTAGTGTAATCATGTACAAATTTAAGTCGTTCACATGTCTATCTTGTACTCTACATCACTAGTCACTGATAGTTCTCTACTTATAGTAGCTATTTACATTACAGTTCTCTCTCTTTTACTACATGTACTTTCTTTCAGCGTTTTATGTATTTTACTCTATTACATGCTTTATATTCATGTCTTGATATGAACTGTTGAGATTATGTGCTCGTTTCTGTCCTGACTGGACCTATTGAAAATATTACAGAGGATGACGAGGACCTTTGCCCTACCTATTATGGAGCTGCTATAGATGACACCTGCGACTTGGACCCTCAGTAGGATCCATCAGCAGTAGAGGATGTCACCCCTATAGTTTAGGCTAGTTAGCTTAGACTTCTATCTTATTTTGATGTCTTGTCTCATTTGGATACATTTATGTTTATATTTGGGATCTAGTTATTATTCTGGATGTTTGTGGAGATGTTATCCTAGACACTTAGACTTCTTCTCCTGTTTGTATCTCATTTGATGATTTTCATTATCTATCTATCTATCTTATCGTACTTCTACCTTAGTTGTGATTGAGCTGTACATTTCTGTATTGTCCTCCATTTGGAGTGTATATACTGTACATGTACCTTATAATTGTTAGATGTATGTGACCTAGGACAACGTTCTACCGCCGACAGTGCGGTGTAGGCTGGACGTACCCACTTCTCGTGCCCCTATACTGGGTGCGGGTCATGACACTTGCTTGCTTGACTTGACTCGTAGTTCTAGGAGAGGACCTTGTGATAGAAAATGACTATACTTGACCACTTTCTGTTGGAGCCCCCATTGAGCTGCGATAGAGACTTACTGTAGGTTGTGAGCCCCCAGTGAGCTATGATCTATAGGGCCGTGAGCCTCCACTGAGCTGCAGTTTACTCCGATTTACTCGTAGTCATGTTTATCATCACGATTCTCGACGGCGTGCCACTTCCTGATATATTTCATTCTTATACAACTCTACAGTCTTTATTTCTTCTACAATTTTATACCCTTTCTTGTATGTTAAAACTATTAAAGTTGGCTTGTATATTATGTGTTTGCTAGTCCCCTAAGGACCTGGTTATCTCTATAGGCTTAGTTAGTGAGGAGGACTTCCCGGTTTATGGTTCTGGAGTGGAGACAGGTGACGTACTTTCGCAGAAGGACGAGATAGTGGCCTGAAGTATGTTTTCACTCAGAAGGAGCTGAATATGAGGCAACGAAGGTGGCTGGAACTCATGAAGGATTTTGACATCAATCTGCAATACCATCCTGGGAAGGCGAATGTGGTGGCAGATGCTCTTAGTCGATATCCTGTTGCTATGTTTATCACTATGGATCGGCATCTTTTAGAGGATCTCGAGAGTCTAGGGATTGAGATTGTTCTTCCGGGAGTTGGAGGGCAGCTGATGCACATGCAGATACAGTCAGGACTGATAGAGAAGATGAAGGAGGCCCAGTTTCTAGATGAGGGACTCCGATGTCTGAGAGGTCAGGTAGAGGCAGGATTGCTCGATAATTTCATTATTGCAGAGGATGGATCCCTGAGGCACGAAAACCAGTTGTGTGTGCCCAAGGATTTACGGGATGAGGTTATGTAGGAGGCCCATCAGTCACAGTATTCTATTCATCCTGGATCTACCAAGATGTATAAGGATATACGGGAGTATGTTTGGTGGTATGGGATGAAACGAGAGGTTGCCAGATTCGTTTCCAGATGTCCTGTATGCCAGCAAGTCAAGGCAGAGCGCCAGAGACCAGCATGATTACTCCAGCCTTTACCTATTCTGAAATGGAAGTAGGAACACATCACCCATGGACTTCGTCTCTGGTTTACCGCGTACGCCCGGTGGCAAGGATGCTATTTGGGTTATCGTGGACAGATTGACGAAATTCGCTCACTTCATTCCATTCAAGATAGGGCTATCGACCGAGAAGCTTGCAGACCTCTACATGCGTCAGATCGTGCGAATTCATGGAGTGCCAGTGAGCATCATTTTAGACAGGGACAATCGCTTCACATCACACTTTTGGAGGAGTCTACAGCTAAGCTTGGGTTCACAGTTGAAGTTCAGCACCGCCTATCTTCCACAGACGAACGGGCAGTCCGAGAGGACCATTCACTGGAGGACATGCTGTGGGTTTGTGCACTCGACTTCGGCAGTTCATGAGAGGATTACTTATATCTTGTGGAGTTTGCCTATAACAACAGTTATCAGGCTAGCATCGAGATGACACCATTCGAGGCACTGTATGGACGAAGATGTCGCACACCTTTATCTTGGGACGACATCGGTGAGAGGGCTTTGATTAGGCCAGAGATGGTGGTAGACTCAGCTGAGAAAGTTAGACTGATCAGAAAGCGTCTCAGAGTTGCACAGGATCGGCAGAAGCACTAGGCGGACTAGCAGACGGGCACTGGAGTTCGCAGTTGGAGATAGAGTGTTCCTGAAGATCTCGCCGACCAGAGGCGTCATTCGTTTCGGTATGGGCGGAAAGCTTAGTCCGAGGTACATCGGACCCTTCGACATGACGACGCAGATTGGCGAGGTGGCCTATCGACTAGCACTTCTTTCTAGCTTGGAGGGAGTACACGACGTCTTTCACGTGTCCCAGCTTCGACTACATTCCAGATCCGAGCCATGTGGTGGACTACTCAGAGTTAGAGGTGGGTTCGAGCTTGACCTACGAGGAGCAGCCGGTGGAGATCCTTGATCGGAGGGAGAAGCGTCTGCGGAATCAGACTATACCGCTTATCCGAGTCATGTGGAGACATCACTCTCAGAAAGAGTCCACATGAGAGTGTGAGGATGAGATGCGGGAGCGCTATCCTATTTTGTTTGCTTGATTGTATTCTGGTTTTCAAAATATTAAATTCAATAAATGAATTGTGTTAAAACAACTAATTCTGATTTTGTTTGGTTGTCTCTCGAATTTCGAGGACGAAATTATTTTTAGGGAGAGATTTGTAACTCTGCTTCTCCATTTTCTAAAAGTTTTTAAGTTGCTAATAATAAAGTTCATTACATATTATATTTTAAAATTTTTATGAATATTATTTTAGAGGAGAGGAAATTAGGAGCAGGAATTTGAATTTGAAAGTTTGTTGTAACAAACAAACTTGTGGCCCCCACTACTTGTAACTTTTCACTCTTTTTCTAACTAATTTGGGAGTCATGAAATTAGTGAAAAGGCAGAGGACTTTTTCACAAAATTGTTTGAGCGGGAGGGCTCAATTGCAAATTTCCCTTTCCTCCAGTATATGTTCAGTGGAGAGAGAGACTGAGCAACTCATTCGTTTATTTCGATTTTTTTGGGAAATCCATTCTTCCCCAAACCCATCGAACCCTAACCCAAATCTCTCTTGGCGGCCACCATGGCGATGGCGACGACGGAGTCAGCGACCCCAGCGGCGATCTCTTCTTCCACCGACGACAAACCTACCGGCCAGTTCCGAGGAGGCACCACCTCGCGGCACCGATCGACGGTCAGCGCGCGTCGATTTCTCGATGAGTCCGGCGAACATCTCGACGAGCTTTTTCTAGTGGCGACAACACCCTTCCTTCCTCGGTGCGTTCGTCTGCAGAACGGTCGTCTTTCCGTGATCTTCTCCGAGTTGACACGGTGACGTCGTGGTGAGTTCGATTACTTGTTCTTTACTCCTAGATTGATCTAGACTCGATCTAGACTGTCTAATTCCAAATTTTTTTCGACCTTGCCAGAATTCATGGAGTAATTGACCGGACGCTGTCAATTTGGATTGTTCGTGTCCTCGTCAGGATCAACCCCTCTCAGACGCCGATCTACAGTAAGTCTTTGTTGTTGTGTCTCACCTCTATCAGATCTATAAATTCAATTGTTGATGATCAAATTTTGGTTTCTTGATTGTAATTCTTTTGATCCGAGTGTTCATTACATTCTTGATGATCTGGGAATTGATGAGGATCTTTTGGTATTTATTTTCGTGAAGATCTGAAAAGATCGGGTTGCAATCGATTGTGTGATCGGGTTAGATTATGCTGTTAGATTGACTTGAATTAATGTGTGTTTTCTAATCCAAGTTCTTCTTGACATTTTGCATTTTCACTTAAGAAATAGCAATTAATTTCTGAAGTGATCTCTTCTCTTTTGTGATTCAATACCTGTTCGTTTGAATGCCACAGTAGGCTTTGGGATTCAAGAATTGTGTCCGGTTTGGAAGTTCGTGTCCTCTTCATCGATCTATTTTATCAGGTATTTTTCTCTCTAAATTCTTGACTTAGTTAGTTTTTTTTATTTGTAATACTATTATTGTTCTGCGTTTGCATTTGGATTGTTCGTGTCTGCTCCTGGTGATTTTGAGCCGTGTCCGAGGACCTACCGTACTTGTTCAATGTTGATGTTGTTCGTGTCTGTTTGGTGGCGGGGTGCGTGTCCATACTTGTTTGTGTCCAAGATTTTTCTATACCAAGATCTGTACCATGGTGTCGTATCTGGTTGTGTCCAGACTCTGGAGTAGGTGTTCATGTCCGGGGCTGGATTAGCGTGGAAGGTACTCTCGAATTCAGTATTCGATGAGCTATTATTGTAACAGTTCTGGATTTTTAACTATTATTATTTGTGTATTTTAGAAATGTTTTCCAATTATTTTGGGCTTTGGTGTTGGGAATGTATACATGTATATTCTGGTGATCAATTTCATTCAATTATTTCCTTTCTAGCCTAATAGCTTTTCACTTTATTTAGTATGGTTACAAAAGGGGTTCTGTGCTAATTTAGGTTTCTTAAGTTCTTGTCAATATCTGGTGTTAATGCGGTGTGAGCTAGTGTTTTCTTCTGGTAGCTTACTTGTTGAAGCTATGGAAAGTTTTGTTAAAATAAGTTGCAGTAGAAATTGTGGTACTATATAGATCTGTTTGGAGTTGGCCATCTGTATAATGTGCAGGATCGTAATTTATGAATTTTGTTACAGACTTACTGAGTATGGGCTGAGCCTAATTTAAAATGGGCGAGGTTGTTAGTTTTGAACACTACCTTGTTGTAGGAAAAAGTTTTCTAAACCTGTTCTTACCATGTCTTTCTAAAATAAAAGTAAATAATAAATAGTATTTTTTTAAAAAGCTAGAGTTATTAGTATTGTAAACGGTTCCTTATTTCCAGTATTTTAATTGTAAATTTTATAGATGAAGGTTGATTCCTGTAGTTAGCAAGTTACAAGACAATGGGATAATAATACTACCTATATTCCTCTAACTAGAACTTAACCATTTAATATATTTTTATTAATGATTTGTAGTGTTAAGATAAAAATAATTTAGAACTTGTTTAGTTATTAAATCAACTTGTACCTATTAAACATGAGGACATCCAGCTTTATTCATTACCTGTACTTTTCCGGAGCAAGGCAAGTACTTTTCTATGGTCTTGTGCATTTACATATCTTGTACTCTTTTTGTGACACGTCATGATATGATATCTTGTACCCCTGTATTTCTTGTTCATGTACTTACTTGTGTCGGGTGGGGAAATACACTAGCTATGTGACCAAACCCCGGTTACTATATTCATGTAGATAGCTTAGGCCTCGCATCGTGCACGCGGGTCCTAAGCCGTACCGATATTCAAGTACTCCTGTACATGTTCCTGTACTCACCTTAGCCGCTCACATAGGCTATTTGTATTTCAAATATTGTGCACTTGTCATGTCTTGTACTTCAGGTTCATGGTTACATTCATGTACTCTATTTCATGTACTTTATTTCCTGTACCTACATTCCTGTACTCTTATGTTCATTTCCTGTATTTATACTTTGTGTTATCCTGTACTCATTTCCATATCATGTTCTTGTTCATTACCTAGAACTGTACTTTGCTCCGCTTCTGACTAGGATATGTTGCAGGTGAGATGGAAGCTTTGTGTGACACCTATTATGGTCGAGAGCCTGTAGATGCAGTAGAGCCAGCTGGAGTTGCTCTTGACTTAGAGGCTGAGGAAGCCTAGCACTTTACCCATTAGTAGTCTATATTTCTTTGTATTTGAGACTATCAGACTTTACTTTTCATTGCTGGAAATGTAATAAATTCTTAGACTTGTACTTGATTCTGGGATTCGTTTATAGATGTTGTGTTTTATACTTATTCCTGTTCATCTAGTTAGATTTTCTTAGATTGGTACAGCTTACTTTATCGTGTCCAACGATGAAGGCTGGGCGTGTCCGACTCGTGTCCGATTATTCGAGAGCGGGTCGTGACAATATTCTAGGTTGTTATCATGATCTACAGCTTAAGCATTTTGCTAGTGGACTTATTATGAGATTTGGTCCACTGGTGAAGTGCTGCTGGCATGTACCGTATCCTGGTCCTTTACGTATTTTGGGACTGGGGCGTTACATTACCTATACACAACCATCTCTCAAGCTAAACCCTTATCCTCACCACACTCCACACTAACACCACATACAGGTCTACATGGTGCTCTAATGGACACTTCCCCCTTCATCTCATCAGTCAAAAGAGAAATGGTAGGCATATATGTAAGTATATATATGATATGAACTCACATATATCTACACACACTCGTACATTCATACATACAAACCTCCCCCTCATACCTGCATAACCTAAAGAAAACTGGGAATGAACATTCAATGATACAGGGCAATAAAAATATATGTATCCAATGTAGACAAGACACAGAACAGGTAATATCCTATTTACTGCTATAAACTAACAAGGTTAGATACTTCCAGGATAAAGGACTCAAACATATTGAGGATGTAAAATTGCGGCTATAGCAGATTATGGATCGATGGATGCCCAACACTGGACATAGACTTAAGGACAGAACAATATGAAGACTCAATAAGGGTGTCTGAACTATAATGAAGTAGAGGTGAACAAATGGGCAAGAATATGATGCCCAGGCTTCTATTATGAGACTGAACAAGAATACACTATTAAGTAAGGTCTGTACAGAGTCAATTAGGACTGAACGTAATACAAATGGTAAAAAAACTGAACATAAGATATGGCCTGAACATTTAACATTTAGGTAACATCCTCGACTGGACCCATGGTTAAATGGCTAAACATCTACTAGTGGACACAACCTAGGATGCAGGACAGAGCACAAGATGACTGACTTTCCATTACAAGTATGGAGGACATATACTTAAGTGTTAAATACATACTTATCAAAACATGGATTGGTACATTAAATGTCATTTGGGACTGATCATGACTAAAAGACTCGAGCCATACCTTCCTAATCACTTATACCTGATGACTTCACAAATATTCAAGATATTTAGGGGACATCCTATCACTCCCTCAAACTTGCTCTTAGCTCTAAGCCCCTCTCTCTCTCTCTCTAGATACTACTGTTTTGTTTGCTCCTCTTTTCACAAATGTATACAAGCTAGGCCTGCCTTACTTCTAACCTGCTGGTATGTTTCCTACCTCACTCCCTTTCTAATACATATATGCATTCACCTTAACAAAATGCAACTAAACTTCCCCCAATCTTCTAACCCACTGATACCTTAAGGGAATATGCATATAATGGAAGGTTTGACATATGGTTGACTGAACATCTAAAAATCCAATTGGACTGAATAGATAAATGTGGACTCACAATATAAAGGGCTTGCTCAGAAACCCAAAATAGTGAATGAATCAAAAGAAATAATAGACTGATACTCTATTCCCAGAACTGACACCAAGTCCTAATGAATGAATAAGGATGAATGAGGGAACGATACATGGAAAAATTAAATGAAAGCAGGACATAATAATATATACCTACACAAGGACAGGACAGAAAAAATTCGTACAGATGAATGAGCATCACACAAGATAGTACAAGTGTAAGCAGAATCTTTATCCAGGTATGCTCGACTGCTACACAAGTCCTCAAGGACTGAACTTGTGTGTCAACACTAAGGAAACTATGGCTACACGTGCATTAGGAAACATGGAACTGAAACTAAGTAGCAGGACAACATCAAACAAAAAAGGACTGAATTAGGACATTACTCAACTAATACGAGGAGATTGGGAAATTGGTCAAGGGCTTGCCACTGGGCTGAGCTCAAAACTGGACTGATACAAACATTGAATATCCTAGTGAATACAACAGTCTACCATTGATACAAACAGTTCCTCCTACATGAATGCAACAGTGCCTATAACCCACAAAGCCCCCAATCAAACAAAATACCTCAAACTAAGTCCTATTTACTAGGTAGGCTTACAAAGGCTATCCCATATCATTGTACATATAAAACAAGAGCCAAAACTGAAATTAAACCATGGAATGCTCTTTGGGTCATTTCATCAAACACTTGGCGTGCGTATCCGATACTCTCGTGATAATCACTCCAAATGGATCCAAACTTGAGGGTTTAGAGGGCTCTTACCTAATATAATGAGGACCCTAATGAATGCAGCTACATTAATAAATGGGAAATTAGAGGGTTTTGAGGGCTCTTACCACTTGAGAGATGAATTCTCATGGAACAAATCCAAGATCTAATCTCCACCGAGCTCCAATGGCCAAATTGCTCCAAATGCTCTCAAGCTAGCCAATAGAGGCTTCTTCTTTTCAAGGAAAAGGGTTTGCAATTCATTTGAGAGAATTTTGACTCAATTTGGGAGATGGAGGAAATTTGGGGAAGAACACAAATTAGGGTTAGGGTTTCTAATAAAGGGGGAGGAAGGAGAATAGTTTACTCTTAATAGCAAGGAGGGGGAACCCTAGTGGTCGGCCATGATGTTGGCTAGGGCTTGGTTAGGGTGCAATGTCTTAAAAGCCTTCCAAACTAGTCATTTCAAGCCTTTTAAGGAAAGGCCCATTATAGCTTATGGTTCAAGTCAATTAATAGATTCTAAATGATATTCTAGCTAGATTAAAGTCTAACTAAAGTCATCTAATCTTACTAAGTAGGTTTCTTGGTCATGTCTAATATCTAAATAATATGGTTGTAAGGTTTTACCAATTATGACACTAACCCAATATAATTAATTAAAAGATATTTAAAAATAATCAAAATTTACAAATTACCAAAATACTCTTATTCTAGAATGTGGTAGTGACAAATCTACCCCCTTAAAATATTGTCCTCAAAATTTAAAGTTGGTTGTACTCCTTCTAGGTCAAACCCCCCAACAATCAAAGTCAAGAAAATTCTATCTAATAACATACAAGCTCATGGCCCTATTGGTCGTGATTTCACAATCTCAAACAGGGTCACTACACTATCTAGCACAGCACAAAATATCCTGACAGGTACTAATGGAATCACACAATCAAGATGGAAAAGAAGGACAGGAAAAGACAGACCTGCTAACCCGTCACCCATAGCATCGGCCTCTTCGACCGTCAATACAAAAGCCCTACCCTCTGGGGTATATCCCTTTGATGGTGCGGGGCATGATGCTGCGCCACAGGTGTTTGCCATGACAAGAGGTTATACAAACTTTTTGTATATTGAACGTAAAAAAAGTACAATCGATTCATAAACAGGAGATCTAAGTACAAAATTTCAAGGAAATTATGACGGTGGAGACCGAGCACTACATCGGCTCCTTTACTTCATTGACGATCTGATGACGAGTTGAACTTGCTTTGGCTTTCTGGTGCTGGTGATTGAAACTCTAAGGTTGCCAATCAAGACGGTACCGAAGTTGAAGATTTTGAAGCCCCTTTATCGAAGGAAAACTCCTTCTATTTATAGGGGAGCACATATGCGATGTGGATAAGGATTGTGCAGGAATGCTGCACGTAGATATATGAGAGAATCTCGAGGTTGTACGGTGGGAGCTGCTGCTGAGCTGACACGTGGAAGACGCTGGGAGTCTCTTTTATCAAAATCTTTGGAAGAGTTATCAACTGAATAAACTACACGTGGCATATGTTTATTATTGATCGGATGAACCTAAGCGGATTCTGTTCCTATCTCCGAGGTTGAATTTTATCTTATCTTGGGGGCCGTTGGTTTAAACAAATCGATTGGACCTCCTTTATGAGAACAAAGTCCATTCTTATCTATGGTTTAAACAAACCGATATGATAGGGCTCTTATAAACCGAATCAGACTTATTATATTTTATGAGCAGTGGTTTAAATAAACCAATTTGGGTACTATCTGAAAATATACCCGTCGAACCATGCCACCTGCGCTTATCGCGAAGCTTCTATGTCTCT
>JANAVB010007436.1:0-43788 GCA_029216955.1 Iris pallida | reverse complement strand
GATATGACACCATCTTGTAGAAGCATGAAAAAGAAGGGATCTTGTTTTTAATCCCACATCGGAAAGGAGAAGAAGGGAGGTCTCATTCCACTCTATATATAGAGCCCTCTTGCCTCCTTTGAAAAGGGGTCCAAAAATAAATAAAGAAAAGGGAGCCCGTTATCCAGGGAGCCCGTTCAAGCCACAAGTTGCAGTTGTTCTTCTCTTCTTCTGGGTTGGCTGCAAGTTCTTCACTCGCTGTCATGGCGAGGATAATTTGGACTCTGAGTACTATGCGTCCCACGGGCTGGTACGAAGAAGTCCAAGTCGGCACGGACCATGCGCCACAAACGTGCTATGCCAGCAGCAAGCCAGAAGCATGCGCTTACAATCATGCGCTACTGATGGTAGGCTATACAAGGTCGACTCGAGTGCTGCGGCGCCAGAAACGAGCCGACCTTCAAAGTCCTTGTCTCACTTGGGCGCATCTATTGCGTGCACAACCAAGTCGAGTAAGGCAAATCCAGTGGTCTTGAACTCCTGCGCCTCCTCTGGTTGTGCGTTTGAGGTTCGTTCAAGTCACTTCAAATATTGTGGTTCCCCCACTACTGATCGGGATGCCTGTTTGGTATTAGATCAGGGGGCGCAACACTCACTTGACCACCCCGGCGCCTGGCCTTGCCATGCGCCTGAAGGGGGTGCGAAGGTGGCACTCTCCTCCAACGATCTGCGCAACGTGATCACTCACAAGCGCCGATCAGAGAGCCGACCAACAAGCATAATGTGCCCCTCACAGGGCACACTTGTGCTACGGTCGCCATCAACTGCTGCTACCGTAAGACAGTGGCTCCACCACCAAGGCAGTCTGTGTTCCAACAATTGCAACATGCTGTACATGTCTCCCAGCGCATCACTCCGCCCCGTCAGAGTGAATCACTTCTTCGTCAACGTACAGGCGCATCTACCAGCCTGGGGCTCTATCTTCTGAAGGAGTTCACCGTCAAAGCTTCTTTGAACAGGGAGAACCATCATCCACAGTACAACGTCTTGCCAAGGAGGAGGATCAGTCGAATCCATCTTCGTCAAGAAGTCAAGGGAGAGACAACAAAACTCTTTTAAACTGTTGCTATTCATAGGCCAGGGCAAATCAAACCCATGCGCCAAGTGGCAACCTTCCGAAGTTAGTGCAATGAACTTGTATTCATGATGATGAATTCTCCCTTCAAATTCAGCTAAGTCAGAGAGTCATTAATGACTCAAAGAACTCAACAGATGGACCATTAAAGATGTGTCACGAAGCGGATGCGTCGGCCAGACCGTGCATCACACGACGCGCCCTTCAACATCAAGCGTATCACATAGACGCGCCCTTCAAACACCAAGCGCATCATAGGGGTGCGCCCCCATGCGTCCCCATACGCCTAGTGGAACGCCGATCGACGCGCCCACTCAGCTGTCCATCGAATGTCAAAAACATTAAATGCTGAACTGACAGAGTTGGCAGCACGCCTCCCGAAGTCTGAATAGTTGACAGCTTTTTCAGAAGACGAAGCATCGCCAACGTCAGCATCATCATTACTCTCCTTCGACGGCTACTGCCACGTGGCCACCCAATCATCTCGCATGCGCCTTCGTAGCCATGCGCCCAAATCTGCATGCGCCTCAAAAGCCATGCTCTCCAGACTTCTCTCTGATCCCGAAAGACAGGAGTAAAGTCACTATTGAAGCCTCGCATGCGCCTCAAAAGCCATGCGTCCAGAATGGTTCGTGACTCCTAAAGGTTACGAGCCAAAGTCTCCTCATGCGCCCAATCTAGGCGCATCCTACCAGATCATTCTCCCATCAAATCCGAGATCTCCGAGCGATGGGTCGATGACACGTGTCCTTTGACTCAACTCACCCAAGATCTCAGCAACAGAAAGATCTTTTTCCCTGCTACGTGCCGGATCACAACAGCAGCATGAAGAATTCAACCCTCGATCAGGGCGCATCGTCCATGCGCCTCCATCAGCAATCACCACGTGGCGTCCCTACGTCCAAGCGCATCCTACATATGCGCGCACGAGCAGCCAGCCTGCAAAGCTATAAATAGAGGGATCATTTCCTTCTCACACAACGCATAATACAGACAACGAACACACCACCAGAGAGGCAGATTACAGACACTCAACGTCTTCCTCCTCTCAGCAAGCTCCAGCACCCAGAGCGATCCAAACCTTCAGAGAACTGATAACCGTCGTCAGCTCGTCAACGGAGTCAACGCATTACCACTCGCTCCATTGGCACCAAGGACCCAGATTAAACAAAAGTGTACTCCTAGGACTACATCTAAGTCCTATATTGTAACACTGTTCTGTTTGTATTAAAATTTTCAATCAAACAATTTTAATGGCAAACAAGCTGGCGACTCTGCTGGGGACTTCTTTCTCCTCCACCGAGAAAGTCGTGTCACAAGCCGACGACGTGAAGGTGGGCTCCTTCCACAAGACGCTGGTCGTGCGCCTCAATCAACAGGCGTACGAGGAGTTCATTTTTGAAGGAAGTGCGAGTCCTTCGAAGCGGCTGCCGAAGCCGAAGAAGACCCGCCGAGTCTGGGTGCGCAAGGTCGACGCCTCGGGCACCACCACTGAAGGGATGCGCCAATCCAGCCTTCCCTTCCTGCTGACGTCCTCAGCAACCAAGGTGCGCCCGCTGATGCAGTGCATCTCTCGGGGAAACGTACGACTGACCACATTATCCAGCCATCTCCCTCTCAGGCGAGGAAGATGCGTCGACGGAGCAGGGGCGCAGCCAATGCCCCGCGCATCACCTCTGATGCGCCACAAAAAGTCTCTGTCTTTGACAGACTCACTCGCTGTAATGGCGAGGAGAATTAGGATGCTAAGTACTATACGCCCCAGCCGGCTAGTACGAAGAAATCCAAGGCGGCACGGGCCATGCGCCACAAACGTGCTATGCCAGCAGCAAGCCAAAAGCATGCGCTCACAATCACGCGCGCTGCTGATGGCAAGCTGTACAAGGTCGACTCAGGTGCTTCTGCACCAAAAATGAGCCGACCTTCAAAGTCCTCATCTCACTTGGACGCATCTACTGCGTGCACAACCAAGTCGAGTGAGGCAAATTTAGTGGTCTTGAGCTCCCGTGCCTCCTCTGGTTGTGCGTTTGAGGTCCGTTTAAGTCACTTTAAATGTTGTGGTTCCTCCACTACTGATCGTGATGCCTGCTTGGTATTAGATCAGGGGGTGCAGCACTCACCTGACCACCCTGGCATTTGGCCTTGCCATGCGCCTGAAGGGGGTGTGAAGGTAGCACTCTCCTCCAACGATCTGCGTAACGTGATCACTCACAAGCGCCGGTCAGGAGAGTCGACCAACAAGCACGATACGCCTCTCACGGGGCATACTTGTGCGGTGGTCACCATCAACTGCTGTTGCAAGGTGGCTGTACCACCAAGGCAGTCAGTCTTCCAATGGCTGCAATCATCGACACCCCTCCGACGTCGCCTTGGGACGAAGGTGTCAGCAGAAGAGGAGCCAAGGGTTGCTACATGCAACGTGATCTCCAACTCCTCGTCAGTCCAGAAGACGACTAGCAATTCCTCGTCCTCATCCAAAAGTCAGTCGAGGAAAACCAAGACAGCTGTCTCGTCCTCCGGGGTGTTCGAAGGCACCCGGTCGAGGAAGAAGTTCTTGGAGGAAGCTGGGGGTAGTCAGACCCTTATTGAGCCTCCTTCCGAAGACGAAGATGTCCAAAGCACAGCTGCGGCGGATCTTCATACTCGAGGCGAAGTCAGCCACCCAGAAGCCCCTCAAAATGAGGATGTCCCCCATGACACAGCCGGGGGTAGTTCTGGAAACGAAGAGGCCCTTCAAGACGGAGCTGAGGGCAATCAGGCCCTTGCAGATGCGCTCGTTGAGAATGACCCCCAGAACGTGGCTGGGGGTGGCCAGGATGATACTCCAGGAGAGGCGACTCCCCCGCATGAGAGTGAGGCCGAAAGCGAAGCCTCAACCAATCCATCCACTCCCGGCCGTGTCATGACAGTATACATGGCTGGGGGGTGATTCCGAGTCTGATACGCCGCCGCAGGACATTGTCCAGCGCATAGACTCATTAGAGGGAGGACTCAAAATCCTCTTTGCTTCTATGCAAACACTGACTCAAGCAGTGTTTGAGATACGGTCGGCCTTGACCAGAACACCTTCAACCGGTCCCGACCCAGGGGCCAATGGGGAGTCGAGTGTACTCCTTCAACGGGTATCTTCAGACACAGATCGCCGAAAAGTACCCCGGACGTCTGAGCCCTCAAACGCTCCACTCCAGATGGTACCACCTTTCCCGACTTCCAGCTCAACGGAGGATGTGGTCGAAATGATCAAGGACTTGCGGGAGCGCTTCGAGTCCAAGAACAGGCAAGAGGAGCGCCAGAAGATGGGCATCCCTCAGCCTTATCCCCTCGAGTGGAACAAGGTGGTTTATCCCCCAAAGTATAAACCACAAACACTCACGCCGTACGACGGGAAGGACTCTCCGCGTCGCTACCTGACGTATTTCCAGTCTCAAATGGGACATCTTTCGAGGAGGACGCGCTCCTCACTAGCATATTGTCGGAGCATTGAAGGGAGTGGCGTATGACTGGTACTGCAGCCTCCCCGACAATTCCATATCGTCCTTCGACGACTTGACGTGCCTCTTCCTCGACCGCTTCTACGACGGCGGGAAGGACATGACAATGGCGTCCCTCATAGAGATACGCCAGAAGGAGAAGGAAACGATTCGGGTGTTCATCGAACGCTTCTGAAAGGCCTGCTTCAGACTACCTCCAGGCATGCCAGAACATGCGCTTATCTCCTCTTGCAGCATGAACATGCTGCCGGCAGTCAACCTCTGGCTCAATTCTACCCCTGCTCCTGACTGGAGCTCCCTGAACATCGAAGCTGAAGCCGCAGAAAAGAAGGCGACCAATGCACGTCTTCTGGGAGTCAGCTTCCCTGCCTTTGATGATAAAAGGAAAAAGTCTGCAGCCAACAACCCCGGACGAGAGACAAAGGGGAAGCAGGCATTGACTGTTAATGCCTCGAAAGACGTATATGTGCCTACTCAGAAGCCTCCACTTGCACCAAGGCCCAAGGAGGTTTATTCGTTCAACGACGAAGACACCCTACAACTTTTTAAAATATTGAAGCAGAGTGACAAGATCAAGCTACCGGACCCAAAGCGGCCCGATGAAGTTGGGAAAGTGGACAACCCGAGGTACTGTCACTACCATCGGTTTGTCGGACACCCGACCAAGGACTGCTATGTCCTCAAAAATTACATCCAGCGCATGATCAATGCGGATGTAATCTCCGTCGACTATGAAGAGAAGACGGTGTCAGCTAATGTGGTGTCACTCCAGTTCGGCACCTTGCCGCCGACTACCACAAAAGATGGCATCGTCCCCATTCCTAAGGCGATAATGGAGGTGGTTAACTTACCACCTACCCGTGACAATGTGAGTGGACTCATCCCACTCACCACATCTCGAGGAGAGGTCCTGTGGGTTCACCCCGACCTCGTCTCCGAGGTGACTCAACCGGAGGTACGTTCTACCTCCAAATCAAAAGGTAGGAAGATCAAGTCTTGCCGCACGGTCTCTTCTTCACCAGAAGAGGCACTCCCTGTGCAGACGCGTGCACAACAGAACGCCCAGCTCGGCGAAACTGCCGCCGAGGTGGTGCCTCCTTGTACCGTCCCTGCTGCACAGGAGAAGGGCCCGTCTAAGCCCTCAGCAGCCAATAAGCAGAAGCAGGTGGAGGCCCGTTTCGACAGACCTCTACGGAAGGAGAATGCTTCGGGGCTAGCCAAGCCCCACAACTTCGACATACTGGCACAACTGGCCAGTACTCCTGCACGATTATCTTTGTTCGAGCTCCTGCGTCTTTCCAAAGACTCCCGAGAAGCTCTCTGTGAAGATCTGAAGGATGCCGAATCCTTTCTCAGTCAGGTCAAGCAGCCTGAAGACCTCCCAACTACTTGTGCGCACTGTCATTGTGCGGATGAAGTTATCCCAAACATAACTTTCACCCAACAAGACATGCTGCTCAAGCACCACCGACATAACCGGCCGCTGTATTATACAGGATATATCGGTTCAGTCAAGGTGAGCCGGATTCAGATCGATCCGGGGTCTTCCCTCAGCATCATTCTGAAGGCGCTGCTATCCACACTGGGGATCCCAATGTACCGACTGACGCCCTCTAACACAACCATCAGTGGCTTCAACGCTAGCAAAAGCGAGCCACTGGGCAAGATTCGGCTGAAGTGTCACATCGGTAACCTCAAAACTGAGGTCACCTGCTACGTTGTGGACGCCGAGGTCAACTACAACATCCTTCTCGGTTGCCCATGGTTGCATGAGTACATGGTGGTGCCATCTACGCTCCGCCAATGCATGAAATATGTATCCACCAACGGCGTCATCCGGACGGAGTTCGCAGACATCGATCCTTTCAAAGGGATTGAAGCGTACTTCACCGATTCCGACTTGTACAAGTCACTTGACGAGGAGGAAGCCAATGATGCTGATGATGAGGCAGAGACGGTAGCAGAGCCGGACATGGAGCCTGAGATGACTCCCGACGCCCCCTTGAAGATCCGACTCAAGGGCAAACCACCCCAAAAGGTGCCTCCAATGAGCATCAAGCTACCAGGGAAAGCACCAACTCCTGAAGCTCCCCTGAAGATACGCCTCAAGGGAAAGCCGCCTCAGACATCGGCTCCCCTGGTGGCAAAATTACAGGAGAAGGTACCACTCACTGGAGGCGCAGTGGAGGCACCTCCGAAGGTGCGTCTTAAGGGCAAGCCACCGCAGTTATCCAAAATGCCAGAGAGGGCTCACATAACCCTCTCAGACCCCAAAGTCAAAGCTGTGGTGGACTCTCCTAATCCGACCCCAGTGCTTACAGATGAGGAGCTTGGCGAATATATCTCTGCTGATGTAGATGCACCCTCCTTAGACAATGTAATCCCAAGGGATAAAATCTCGTATTTCATCAATAATAAAGTGTCTTTTAATTATTTTTGTCTTCCACATTGGAATGCCATGTATGCATTAGATAACGCTCTACGGTCGTTGCAAACACAAATAACGACCGTCCATCATGTAAATCGAGTAGTCCCGTCTCAAGGACTCTGTTACATAGTCCCTCCACGAAGTCGAGACGAAGGATCCATCATCTTTGGCAAAGTCGAGCGTCATCAAGACCTCCCGCCATTCGAGCCAAAACCGGATACCGGCAGAATACAAGCCTATCGGTACACGGATACGGCAAAGCACATCATCCAAAAGATGGGCTACGACCTAAAAAGCGACAAAGGCCTAAACTACGGCAAGGGTCGATGTCTCCCTTTCCGGCTTCCAACACCTAAAGGAAAGCCGCAGGACTACTATAATCGGACTCGACGGGGGGTAGGATATGTCACGCCGCCATCAACTCCAGAGAGTTCAGACGCAGAAGACGTAGAACATTTCCACTCGTCCGAAGCATCGACTTGGGATTCCGATAACAGTATCGGATCAGTCTTCAGGAAAGTGCTGTCAGCCAACATGACGTCAGCACAACCTCGAAAAGATGAAGGCGAAGACCAAACGCCGGAATCCTTTGAAGAAGAACCCAGGGCTCAATGCCTAGGAGAACAATGGGAGTCTCATTTTGAGTTACGTGAACCTCCCACCAAAGACGAAGTCGAGCAGATCGACCTTGGGGACGGATCTCCTTCCAAACTCATCTTCATCAGCAAAAGCCTAGAAGAAGAAGACCGAGAGTCTTTAATCCAGCTGGCTAAAGAGTATATCGACGTCTTCGCCTGGAGCTACGAAGACATGATGGGACTCGATCCACAGATCGCAATACATAGGTTGAACATCTTACCTGATGCCAAACCTATCAAACAACAACAGCGACGCTTCCGTCCAGACATTATGAATGCCATCGATCAGGAGGTGGACAAACTTTTGACCAGCGGCTTCATTCGTGAGGAACAACACCCGGATTGGATAGCCAACGTCGTCCCTGTCACCAAGAAGAATGGGAAGATACGAGTCTGTATCGACTTCAGGGATCTCAACTCTGCTTGCCCGAAAGACGAATTCCCGCTTCCAATTACCGATGTGATGATCGACAACACGTGTGGTTTTGAATGCATGTCTTTCATGGACGGGTATTCAGGCTACAATCAAATCAAGATGTTCCCCGATGACGTAAAACACACGTCATTCAGGACTCCGAAAGGTGTTTTCTGCTACACAGTGATGCCCTTCGGCTTGAAGAACGCCGGTGTGACATACCAACGAGCTATGAGCACCATCTTCCGTCAACACCTTCGCAAGACAGTCGAATGCTATGTTGACGACATCGTAGTCAAGAGCCACCTCAAAGGAGATCACCTACAGGACCTGAAGACAGTCTTCGATCTCATGCGGGCACATCAACTCAAGATGAACCCCGCTAAATCCTTCCTGGGGGTTTCTAGCGGCAAATTCTTGGGCTTTGTCATCACGGCGAAAGGCATTCATGTGATCCTGAGAAGACCAAAGCCATCCTCAACATGGACCCTCCGAAGAATCTTCAAGAACTTCGGGGCTTACAGGGACGTCTGGCATACATCCGGAGGTTCATAGCAAACCTTTTCGGTAAATGTCAGCCCTTTACTCAGCTCATGAAGAAGGGAGTCTATTACGTCTGGACAGAGGAATGCCAAAAGGCTTTCGACGACATCAAAGCCTACTTGACGAGCCCACCAGTCCTGGTAGCACCTGTCGCCGGTAAACCATTTCTCCTCTACGTCCGTGCCATGGATCATTCTCTTGGCGCTCTGCTGGCTCAAAACAGCGATGCAGGCTACGAGCAAGCGATCTACTACCTCAGTCGAACGCTCATCGGGGCCGAACACCGGTACAACCCCGTTGAAAAGGAGTGATTGACCTTGGTGTTTGCCATCCAGAAGACTCGTCATTATGTCTCGGGCCAGAAAGTACATTTCATCTCCCGAGTCAATCCACTCAGAGTCCTCATGACGAAGCCAGGGTCATTAAACTCCCGACTAGCTACATGGGCGATCCTGCTAACACCATACAACATGGTGTTTGTGCCGTAAAAAGCCGTTAAGGGTCAGGCCCTGGCCGACTTTTTAGCTGCACACCCCATCCCAGAGTCCTCAAAACTCTATGAAGACATCCCGGATGAGGTTCAAGAATCAAACGTCACTGAAGGAAGCTCCGTTTGGCGGATGTTTTTCGATGGCGCTTCAAGAACAGGCCCCAAAGGCCAGATCATCGTAGGAGTGGGGGTAGTCTTAGTCTCCTTCGATCAGTTGGTCATCCAGCGTGCTTACTCCCTTTCGAAGCCGTGCTCCAACAATGTTGCCGAGTACAACGCGCTCATCATGGGACTTCAGCTGGCACAACAGCTGGGGGTGGATCATCTGGAAGCTTACGGTGACTCAAAACTCGTCGTAAACCAGATTCGAGGGCAATACGAGGTTCACCATGAAGATCTGATCCCTTACCATGAAGTTGCATTGAACATCATTTCAACCTTCACCGGGTTCTTCATCGAACACGTACCTCGTCTACAAAACCTAGAGGCTGATGCTCTCGCTGGCCTCGCGACCTCATTGGCAGCACCCCTTGGGACTCAACACTACGTCACGGTAGTTGGCCGAGACTTGGTTTGTCCTAGAAACAACCTATGCTTACGAGTGGCCCATGCCATGTCGACAAATACTGGTGTTAATGTCCGAGACTGGAGGTTCCCCTTCATCGACTTCGCTGTCTACGGGATTTTTCCAGAGGACCCGAAGGAAGCCGTCTCAGTCAGGAGACGCTCTCTTCGATTCTACTACGATGCAGCCACTAAAATGCTGTACCGACGCTCCTTCGATGGGCTTCTCCTTCGATGCCTGTCCAACGAAGAAGCGGCCGAAGCTCTTCGAGAAGCTCATGACGGAACTTGCGGAGCTCATCAACCCGGTCCTAAGTTGCAGGATCGACTGCGACGTATGGGCTACTACTGGCCAACCATGGCCGCTGACGCTGTTGAATATGCTAAGAAGTGCCATGCATGCCAACTTCATGCAGACTTCATACATACACCGTCAGAACCACTACATCCTACAGTCGCCTCCTGGCCCTTTGAAGCCTGGGGCATGGACATTGTAGGACCGATCACCCCTCCTTCATCAAGAGGATACCGCTTCATCCTGGCCATTACCGATTACTTCTCCAAGTGGGCAGAAGCAGTTCCATTGGCGGAAGTGAAGAGCTCCAGGGTGGTCAACTTTATCAAACACCATGTCATTTACCATTTCGGAGTACTCCGACGAATTATCTATGACAATGGTCCTCAGTTCATCAGCCACATTTTCAGCAGGTTCTGTGACAAGAATCGCATTCAAAATGTGGCATCAACCGCCTACAATCTGGCTGCAAACGGGTTAGCAGAGGCGTTCAACAAAACTATCGTTAGGCTGCTCAAAAAGGTCGTGTCATCCAACAAACGCGACTGGGACGAAAAGCTTGGCGAATGCCTTTGGACCTACCGCACAACGGTACGAACCCCAATAGGCAACACACCATTCTCCCTGGTCTACGGGAGTGAAGCGGTACTGCCTCTCGAGATCCAGATACCCTCACTCCGCGTAGCAATCACAAACAAACTCACAGAAGAGGACAATCAACGTCGTCGTCTGCGGGAACTGGAGACACTTGACGAGAAGCGTCTCCTAGCTCAACAACGCATCGAACTCTACCAAGCCCGTATATCACAGGCTTTCAACAAGAAGGTCAAGCAGAGGACTTTCCAAGTTGGCGATCTGGTTCTGGCAGTCAGGAGGCTGATGGTGTTAACTCACAAGACACCAGGAAAGTTCGAACCCAAGTGGGAAGGACCATTCATCATAGATACGGTATACTCAAACGGTGCTTATCGCCTCGCCAAACCCAATGGGGACTTGTTCATGATGCCCATCAACGGCAAGTTCCTAAAGAAGTACTATTCTTGACATCTCTCAGACATGTGCTTCCACCAAGGGATCGGTGGATCCAATCATCAGGACTCACAGACAATTCCCTTCCAACAAAATCATACGCTTCTGGAACCCAGTTGTTCCGTAGCATCCTCCAGTAGAAAGACAACCACATCCACATCACCTCTGAGTTGTCCCTCTACACCCTACAAAGCGGAATCTTACACTTCGTAAGCCTACGCTATCCTTCATGTTTACCACGTCCACATTACCTCTGAGTAAACATCCCGTACAGACAACCCCTGAGTTGTCGTACATTGATCGCAGAACTTCCATGTCCACATTACCTCTGAATAGTTCCGCGTATCCCCCAGGATCATTCCTACTACGTCCATAACACCTCTGAGTAGGAAGATTCCACCACTTGAATCCCATATTTGCCACGTCCACATTACCTCTGAGCAAACATGTGGGTTCTCTCAAACTTATTATCTGTACCTAAAAATCAAGGTGCACAAAAGATAATCGGTCCACACAAATCATCAAGTTCATGACAGCAAAAATGAACACCCCACAAAAACTTTATATTCTTTATTTTCAAATAGAGAGTAAAAGTTTACACCCCCAGCAGAACTTTCATGTCCATATTACCTCTGAGTAGTTCCGCGTATCTCTCTCCAGAGTCATTCCTACCACGTCCATATCACCTCTGAGTAGGAAAGCTCTACCATCAATCCTATATTTACCACGTCCATATTACCTCTGAGTAAATATGTTGGTTCTCTCTCTCTCTCAACTTATTATCTGTACCTAAAACCAAGGTGCGCCATGGATGATAAGTCCACATAAATTCCCCAGTGGAAGCACCCAAACCTATCACGTCCATACTATCTCTGATAGGATTGTCGCACCTAAACAGCTCTACCATTCATGCTTCTTGTTCAAAGTATTTCAAAACTTGTCCAAAAGTTTTAAAAACTTTGAAGGGGGTCTTGTAGAAGCATGAAAAAGAAAGGATCTTGCTTTTAATCCCACATCGGAAAGGAGAAGAAGGGAGGTCTCATTCCACTCTATATATAGAGCCCTCTTACCTCCTTTGAAAAGGGGTCCAAAAATAAATAAAGAAAAGGGAGCCCGTTATCCAGGGAGCCCGTTCGAGCCACAAGTTGTAGTTGTTCTTCTCTTCTTCTGGGTTGGCTGCAAGTTTTTCACTCGCTGTCATGGCGAGGATAATTTGGACTCTGAGTACTATGCGCCCAACGGGCTGGTACGAAGAAGTCCAAGGCGGCACGGGCCATGCGCCACAAACGTGCTATGCCAGCAGCAAGCCAGAAGCATGCGCTTACAATCATGCGCGCTGCTGATGGTAGGCTATACAAGGTCGACTCGAGTGCTGCGGCGCCAGAAACGAGCCGACCTTCAAAGTCCTTGTCTCACTTGGGCGCATCTATTGCGTGCACAACCAAGTCGAGTAAGGCAAATCCAGTGGTCTTGAACTCTCGTGCCTCCTCTGATTGTGCGTTTGAGGTTCGTTCAAGTCACTTCAAATGTTATGGTTCCCCCACTACTGATCGGGATGCCTGTTTGGTGTTAGATCAGGGGGTGCAACACTCACTTGACCACCCCGGCGCTTGGCCTTGCCATGCGTCTGAAGGGGGTGCAAAGGTGGCACTCTCCTCCAACGATCTGTGCAACGTGATCACTCACAAGCGCCGATCAGGAGAGCCGACCAACAAGCATAATGCGCCCCTCACAGGGCACACTTGTGCTACGGTCGCCATCAACTGCTGCTACCGCAAGACAGTGGCTCCACCACCAAGGCAGTCTGTGTTCCAACAGTTGTAACATGTTGTACGTGTCTCCCAGCGCATCACTCCGCCCCGTCAGAGTGAATCACTTCTTCGTCAACGTACAGGCGCATCTACCAGCCTGGGGCTCTTATCTTCTGAAGGAGTTCACCGTCAAAGCTTCTTTGAACAGGGAGAACCATCATCCACAGTACAACGTCTTGCCAAGGAGGAGGATCAGTCGAATCCATCTTCGTCAAGAAGTCAAGGGAGAGACAACAAAACTCTCTCAAACTATTGCTATTCATAGGCCAGGGCAAATCAAACCCATGCGCCAAGTGGCAACCTTCCCGAAGTTAGTGCAATGAACTTGTATTCATGATGATGAATTCTCCCCTTCAAATTCAGCTAAGTCAGAGAGTCATTAATGACTCGAAGAACTCAACAGATGGACCATTAAAGACGTGTCACGAAGTGGATGCGTCGGCCAGACCGCGCATCACACAGACGCGCCCTTCAACATCAAGCGCATCACATAGACGTGCCCTTCAAATACCAAGCGCATCATAGGGGTGCGCCCCCATGCGTCCCCATACGCCTAGTGGAACGCCGATCGACTTGCCCACTCAGCTGTCCATCGAATGTTAAAAACATTAAATGCTGAACTGACAGAGTTGGCAGCACGCCTCCCGAAGTCTGAACAGTTGACAGCTTTTTTAGAAGACGAAGCATCGCCAATGTCAGCATCATCATTACTCTCCTCCGACGGCTACTGCCACGTGGCCACCCAATCATCTCGCATGCGCCTCCGTAGCCATGCGCCCAAATCTGCATGCGCCTCAAAAGCCATGCGCTCCAGACTTCTCTCTGATCCCGAAAGACAGGAGTAAAGTCACTATTGAAGCCTCGCATGCGCCTCAAAAGCCATGCGCCCAGAATGGTTCGTGACTCCTAAAGGTTACGAGCCAAAGTCTTCTCATGCGCCCAATCCTAGGCGCATCCTACCAGATCATTCTCCCATCAAATCCGAGATCTCCGAGCCATGGGTCGTTGATACGTGTCCTTTGACTCAACTCACCCAAGATCTCAGCAACAGAAAGATCTTCTTCCCTGCTACGTGCCGGCTCACAACAGCAGCATGAAGAATTCAACCCCTCGATCAGGGCGCATCGTCCATGCGCCTCCATCAGCAATCACCACATGGCGTCCCTACGTCCAAGCGCATCCTACATATGCGCGTACGAGCAGCCAGCCTGCAAAGCTATAAATAGAGGGATCATTTCCTTCTCACACAACGCACAATACAGACAACGAACACACCACCAGAGAGGCAGATACAGACACTCAACGTCTTCCTCCTCTCAGCAAGCTCCAGCACCCAGAGCGATCCAAACCTTCAGAGAACCGATAACCGTCGTCAGCTCGTCAACGGAGACAACGCATTACCATTCACTCCATTGACACAAAGGACCCAGATTAAACAAAAGTGTACTCCTAGGACTACATCTAAGTCCTATATTGTAACACTGTTCTGTTTGTATTAAAATTTTCAATCAAACAATTTTAATAGCAAACACATCTCTCTCAGCATTGTATTCTACACCGTATCTATCAGGATCTATGTAGCTGCAGTTCTGTTTCTGCCTTTTAATAAAAGTTTCTTTTATTATCAAAAACAAACTTAGTATTACTTTGAATTTATTGAAATCTTTTATGAAGGCATAAATTTTGAATGAAATTTATGAATGACATATGCTTCTATAAGTGGATAAATATACAAGTAAGAACACAAAAGCAAGTTGATTACCACCATATTCTTGGGAGACAGGTGTATAAATTCCTAAACACCACATCCTTTTACCAACCCAGACTTTAGTTTATCTAAAGAAGTTGATCCTCATTCTTGGGAGACAGGTGTATAAATACCTGAACACCACATCCTTTTACCAACCTAAACTTTACTTTATCTAGAGAAGATGATACTTCGATGTTGTATTAGAATTCACCTCACTATGGTACAATTGGTATGATGTAATTAACTAGACTTGATTTAACAAGGTTATTATGATATATCAGGAACTTGTGTGATCGTTATTTGCATCCTTAATTATCAGTGTTACCCAGAAACTTTACTTAATTTTCATGTTCCTTCATGTATTAGACACAGATACTTGAGACTCCAGATCACTTTAAAGTCATCTAATAAGGATGATCTCCACTGCCACATTGAAATTCTTAAAGGAAAGATGTCAAGTCCAGATTGTATATGCACAAATATATAAATTCTTTAAATCATACTTAAAAGCTACTGCATATGTGGATCATTCTTATTATCCATTTTGGTATACCTATTTGCATGGGCTGTATATAACCTTGTTCACGTCTAAAGGTTTTTGGAAGGTTTCTCAATCTTGTCTATAATGTTTTAATTTCCAACGCTTGAATTTTGTTTGCAATGAGATACAATTTTAAAACTTTTGTTTGCTAATTACCTGTGTAAACATTGCAGTTCTACTATTGACCTCCAATTAGCAAGAGAGAGGCTCAGATGTTGCATTTCCCTGCATTAACATGTATCATGGGTCTCACTAGCACTTGTTTAGAGGATTTGACTGACCTAAACTGCGGCGAATCAAATCGTCTTGGAAAAAATATGATTACCCATCCGAAAGCTAGTTGAACCCTATACAGTACTAAGAGGCTTTATGATGAAGCAAGCCGAAAAAGCTGAGAATGTTCCGACGCTTTTAGTGTGGGTATTTTAGAGGGTATATTTATGCAAAAAAGAAAATATGTAAAAAAAACAACTAAAAGCAGTGTCTACGTTAAAGATATTAAAAAAATGCTCAAGTATAAGCCAGAGAAATCACAATCCCAAAGAAATGCCAGTTGATGGTTGATGTCAAGGAATGAGCTTTACTACATTCCTCGGCATGAAGAAAGGATGGCCAATAGAGTAGCTAAGCTGCATTCAAGACCTTCTTTAAGTAATTTCTTTTTTCTATCCTGTTAATATCATTCTTTTACCTATTAATATCATTCTTTACCTGTTAATACCATTCTTTTTTTTTCTATCCAATAGATTTTCGTGCAATTCATGCGACATCAGAGGTACAACCTAATGCTGTTACATTGCTAACTATTTTACCAGTTTGTGGCATGTTGAACCTATTTGCTCACATCAAGTCAATTAATGGGTTTGCTATTAGAAAAGGTGTAAGTCTGAAGATTCGCCAGTTTCTAACATCCTACTTGATAGACATATATCTGAAGATTCGCCAGTTTCTATTCAGGACCATGCCAAATAAGGACTTGATCACGTACGTGGAACACTATGGATACTCTCAAAGTGACTTAGAGGCTCGATCGAATTTTACTTAAAAAAGTTCTTGAATGCAGCTTAACTACTCTATTGGCCATTCTTCTTTCATGCAATAACCCTCAGGACGACGATTTTGGTATGTCTGTCCATCGTTGGTAGCTCAAATATGGTTTTGCTGACACGCTTAATTTCTTCTAGCAATGCCCTTATACTCATGTACATATACGTACTGTGGAGATCTACTGGCCAATCCTTGCTGTTGAAATTTTTTTTACCACTATCTGATGTTGTTTCTTGGAACACAAACATATATACTAGGTTTTGTCCAAAATGAACATCACAAAGCACTACTAAAATCTGCTCAATTGGCGACGCAAATTTAGCGACGTTAGAATAACGTTGCTAAATTGTGCACATTAGCGACGTTTAATTGAAACGTTGCTAATAGTCGCTACTAGCGACGAAAATAGCGACGTGACAACGACGTATATTAGTTACATGAGCTAGTCATCGCGAAACGTCGCTATGACGTCGCTAATAGCGACTAATTTAGCGACGTTAGTATGAACGTCGCTAAATTCTAATTATATTCCCCCCACCGATTCATTTTTTCCCATTTTACTCTCTCACTCTCTCTCCTCCCCCCTCCGGCGCTCTCACTCTCTCCGGCGACTCTCACTCTCTCCGACGACTCTCCTCCTTCTCTGTTACGTGACTCTCCCCCTCCCTCTCTCTCTCTCTATTTTGGTTGTTGGTGGTTGGGGGTTGGGGGGGTGCGGGTTGCTCGAGGGGAGGGGCAGGGGGGATGTGGGTGGTTGGGGGGTGAGTGGGGGGTGGCTGGAGGGGTGGGGCAGGGGGACTGAGGGCGGCTGGGGGTGAGGAGGGGGGCTGGGGGGAGGGGAGCTAGGGTTAGGTTTCGGGGTGGGTGTGTGTGGGGGGGGAGGGACGGGGGTGTGAGGGCGGCTAGGGGAGGGAAGCTAGGGTTAGGGTTCGGGTTAGGGGTGGGTGGGTGTGGGGGGGGGGAGGGGCGGGAGGGTGAGGGCGGCTGGGGGAGGGGAGCAGTGGCGGTGGGGGCGGCTGGGAGTGGGGAGCAGGGGGGTGGGGACGGCTGGGGGAGAGGAGCAGTGGGGGTGTGGGCGGCAGGGGGAGGGGAGGGTTAGGGTTCGGGTTAGGGTTAGGGGTGGTGTAGGGGGGAAGGGGTGCAGGGGGGCTTGGTCAGGGGCATCAATGTGCCGAAAAATCTGATAATTTAGTAATAATTATTTGTTTTTCGACACCGAAAAATGTGATACTCCGATTCGAAAGCATCGATAGTGCCGATATTTGTAACAAGTAGTTTTGTTGGTTGGTTAATTGGTAACATGGTGATCAGGATATATATAGTCCCTGCAGCCATTCGACTGGCGAGGCAGAAACTATGTAGCCGTAGATAAAGTTGACTGTCCTCCGACCCTCATCCCTCGACAATGATGATACGACAACCTATCACTATATCTTTTAGTAGTAGATGATGTCTTAGTATTATATTATGTGGGTTCATCTTGATTCTATTATATCCTTCAGATACTAGATTCTATAAAAACATATACTACACCATATGTACATAACATAGATAATTCACACTAATGTATGCTAGAATGAATTTTGGGTTGTGTTGTGAGCCATTCGTTCTCACACTTAAAACAGATATGAATTAGTACGGTGTGTCAATCTTTGTTTTTGTATTTTTGGCGAACCTAGGGATTGGATTCTATATTTTGTATTTTAGATTCTGTATTTTGGCTCCAGCTCCAGCTCTATTTGCATTAATCTACGGTATGACATAGTGATCAGGACATAGTCCCTGCAGCCATTCGACTGGCGAGTCAGAAACTATATAGTCGTAGATGAAGTTGACTGTCCTCCGACCCTCATCTCTCGGCAATGATGATACGACAAACTATCACTATATCTTTTAGTAGTAGATGATGTCTTATCAATACATTATGTGGGTTCATCTTGATTCTATTATATCCTTCAGATACTATATTCGATAAGAGTGAGAGCGCCAGAGAGAGTGAGAGCGCCGGAGGAGGAGAGAGAGAGTGAGAGAGTAAAATGGGAAGAAATGAATCGGTGGGGGGAATATAATTAGAATTTAGCCACATTCATACTAACGTTGCTAAATTAGTCGCTATTAGCGAAGTCATAGCGACGTTTCGCAACGACTAGCTCATGTAACTAATATACGTCGTTGTCGGTTGTGTTCTGAGTCATCCGTTCTCACACTTAAAACAGATATGAATTAGTATTGTGTGTCAATCTTTGTTTTTGTATTTTTGGCGAACCCAGGGATTGGATTCTGTATTTTGTATTTTAGATTTTGTATTTTGGCTCCAGCTCCGGCTCCATTTGCATTAATCTACGGTACGACATGGTGATCAGGACATAGTCCCTGCAGCCATTCGACTGCCAAGGCATAAACTATATAGCCATAGATGAAGTTGACTGTGCTCCGACCCTCATCTCTCGGCAATGATGATACGACAAACTTCCACTATATCTTTTAGTAGTAGATGATGTCTTAGTATTACATTATGTGGGTTCATCTTGATTCGGTTATATGCTTCAGATACTACATTCGATAAGAACATATACTACATCATATGTACAGAACATAGATGATTCATACTAATGTATGCTAGAATGAATTTTGGGTTGTGTTTTGAGCCATTTTGGGATGTCCATACAATAAGTCTAACTATTTTGCAAAATATAGGAGAACGGTTTTTGGCAAAAACGAAAAGATGGTTTACGTAAGCACGGTTGGCTAAGTCGGACTGGGCATATACACCAAAGTTGCGTCGACCTTAGAAAAGTCGAGTGCGGGAATTGAATAGTGTTGAGCAAGAATGAGTTGAACTCGATTTAGTAAAATGGGATGCTTATCGATAGGGGTGCTATTGAACGACGATGTTAACGTCGGTGCGATATAGATGAGCGTGTTTGGAATTCGAGGAATGGTTCGAACGAGATTTTAAAAAGTCAATTTTGATTCAAATGATAGTTTGAGAATTTGTTGAATGACTTCATCCTTGAGTGGTGTATGCGATAGCCTCAGGGATGTCGATCGATCGATTGAGGATACGGGGTGTCGGTGAGTCTATCAGCAAGCATCGCACATATGCAAAGCCTTCGATCGAGTGTGATTGAGTGAGTCGTTGTCTTGAAGTTTGATAAGTGGATTCGAAAAAATTAGAAATGACGCGTACAGAACGTGCACGGGATTGAAGATTGCGCAAGTATGAAACGCGAAATCAAATCGAAGAAAAGTTAAGGTGTAAAGAACGGACAACTTGATAAAGAAAATCGATAGGTGAATCGTTTAGAAAAAGGTTAGCACGATGGGAAGATAACGTGCATAAAAAGTTTGATTCGAACGTTTGAAAATGACTCTGAGGATTGAAATTTATGTTGCTTGATGGTTTGAGTTAGCAAGGAATGATGCGAATTGAAGAATTACGTTGGTCGATGACTTATGTCACGACCCGCACCCACTGTGAGGGTACGAGTACGTAACAGCACCCAGCCTACGCCGCAGTGTCGGCGGTAGAACGTTGTCCTATGTTACTATCTAATCAACAAATCACGCAATTATAAAATGTACTTGTCAAATCTCAACTCCGAATGAAGGACAAGTATAGATATAATGAAATCTCAATCACAGTCTAAGCACGATAAGATAACACAGAAGTTTATAACTAAAGACTAAATAACAACGATTATAAACTACTAAAATAATAATATCTCAAACAAACTCAAATACAAACTCGTATCTCATGTTATTACAATTCAAGTTCTAAAACATAAAAACTAAACCAAGTCTACTAGCTAGTCTCCCGATCACTCATGAGTGTCGGGGCCATAGGTAGCTAAGCCATCTCCTGCTCCAAGGCAAGTAGCGCAAATATCCTCAGGACAATCATCTGTAATATTTTCAACAGGTCCAGTCAGGACAGGAACGAGTACAATTCATCAAAAAATTCCAAGTAAATGACAGAGAACTATAAAGCAGTTATAGACAGTTGTATTGATGAACATGGCAGTTTATATTCAGGTGATGGTATAGAGAGACAGATAAAGTATAAGGAAAGTAAGTAACTAAACAAGAGAAGAAATCATGGCAATAAAGACTGTAAAATAAAATCTAGCTGAACTAGAGTAACATGATGAGTCCAGACAGTACAATATAAGTCGAGTGTAATCCCAATGTGAGTCTAATACAAGATGAGTCGAATGTGATTCTAATCATTGTTCTAATAAGGTGATTCGAATAAGGTGATACGAATAAGGTGATTCGAATAGTGATTCATATATATGATGATCTAACAATGATTCGAATAAATTCTCCAAGTGTGTTTTAAAATACTGAGATCGACATGTAAACGGCTATGGGTAAATCCGGCACATCACGCACTGATCAGGTGAGAGATGGCTATCGTTCGAATATCATTCACAGGGGGTGGTTCGAATAGTGGGAATGTTCACATGTCTAATCAGTATTTCCCCGTCCAGTCTAATACAAGATGAATCCATAATCCGACACATCAATCAAATACAAGTCCAACCAGCACATGAAGATACGAATAGGTGGTTCGAATAGTGATTCGTATGGTGATTCGAATAATAGAGACAAGACGAGTAAGTATGTGTGTCGTATACATGGATTCCGTAATAACATTACGTGTTTGTAACAGAGAATCACATACAGCTAACTAGAACTGAAGTACAGTAATTGATAAATAAATGAGAGAACTATCAGATAATGTACTCGCATGCTACTCTGAAAAGAGTAGTGTAATATCAGATATCTCCACCGGAGTCACAATGTCCTAAACAGAGTAATATGGGTTATGACATGTTTAATACAAGAAAAATAAAAGCTACAATGCAAACTCACGGAAATTCCATTCTCCAATATTATTCTCCATTCCACTTTGCTAAATATTATTTGTGTCCCATTTCCTTTTACTACATATAGTAGCATCTAGTGTAGCTTGCTCGTCTAGCAATTTTCCAACACGCAGTGCCTATTGCCAGTACGCTGGCGACACGAGTCAAATTGATATTTGGCGATTCAACATGATCTGGAGGACCGTAGTTGTCTCCTCTCAGCGACATTCTTCTCCTCCTCCTTTTCCTCCTCCTCCTTATAGATCCAGTTGCTCAAACTCTCTTTAATTTACGGACAACTCTCTTTAGTTTACGGAGATGCAGGTATTCATTTAGGGTTGTGAATATATATGGAGTATATGTAGGGACTTTGTCTCTCTTTCCGGAAAAAAAAGAAAAGAAAAAAAGAAGTAAAAGAAGAAAGGGTCTATATACAAACAAAGTGGTAACATAATATATTATATAGACCATCTATGTATGTGTGCATGGTCTCTTCATTCCGGAACCGAATTACTCATTGCTTTGTGAACAAGAAGAATATGATGATGGTCAGTGACAGAGAAACTATATATAGGCATCTACTACTCACTAGCTCAGTAACATAGTAGTATTAGCTATAGCCTATATATAAAGAGAGGATCACACCGAATATCTTCCCATTAAAACTCCAGCCAGCAAACAATAATGGGATTGGACGATTCAAATCTCTAGTTCTCTCTCTATAGTATTGAGTACTTCAAATCTCTAGTTCTCTCTCTATAGTATTGAGTACAGCAAGAACAAAAAAAGATGAGTACAGCTAGAACATGCATGTACTACTACTCCCTACAAGCCAAGCATAGGTGTCAAGACCGGTCCTGAGATTTAGAGGACCATGTTCAAAAACTGAAAATAAAGTCATGTTTGATGTAAACATTATTTTTTTTTTTCTATGTCATATATTAGTGACGCAAAATTTTATTTACTATTTTAAAGACAAATGACGAACGTATACAAGTAACAAATAATAATAAGATAACTTCCATATATGATAAAAATTGTATTGATCGAACGACTATATAGTCTAAAAATTAGAAAAATTACTACTCAAATTTGTAAAATTTCTATCTCTCTCTGGCGTCTGCAACACCACCAACACCCTCTAGCAATTATATGGGTGCAAACATAAATAATAAGAAAGTGATACATCAGCAAAATCAAAATATAATAGATAGGAAAAAAATACAGATCTCAGTAGAAACAAAATATCAAACAAAACCAGTATATAATTAAAAATGTACGTACCATTAAATTAAATAAATCAAGCATTAACTATCTATAATAATGAACAACAACAATAAACGAACCATCACCAAAAAAATGTCCTCGCATTTTTAGACACAAATTACTGATTAGGTTTTGAATATCAACTTTATCAAGAAAACCATTTTCAATATATAACAAAGCTAATCCATTTAAAAATAATAATCCACAAAAATAATAATCTTAATATATAAGAAACGTACATAAAAAAGTTTGTACAAAATCATCCATGAAAATAAAATATAAAGAATGAATGAATGTAGCGAACACACAAGTCTAAACACATGTAAATACGAAAATGAGAACTTGAGAAGTAATTGTACGTACCATAATTAAAAAAAGGTGCTAATATCTAATTAAAAAAAATCTGATACTAAATGTGGCTTTTTTAAGTTTGTTATTAACCATTTACAAAAAGGAAGACTAAAGTGCAAACATACAAAGTAACCATATCAATAATCAACTATTAAATCAACTATAGCGCTTCATTAATAATCAACTACTAAAATATCTAGTAATTTTACCAATAATCAATAATTAAAAAAAGTTGCTAATATCTACACTAAAATAGTTCTTCTTTAATAAACATTTTTTAAACAAAAATTTTAAAAAAAAATGAAGGCAAAAAGACACGAAAACATAACTAGGTGCAAAAACAAAGTAAGGATTCGAACTATGCACCCAAAGAAAAAACCAACAAACAAACTCTACCAGCTGATCTACAAATGAAAGTTGTCTAATAAATATTACTTTCATTATTATACTAGTAACTCCTATAGACTTAAATATTTAAGCTTAGTTAGGAAAAAATATGGGCCCTCTACATTTAGAGGGTCCTGTTCGGTCGGACCAGATGCACTAGTTCAGGGCCGGGCCTGATAGGTGTCATAGCCATATATGATATAGAGAAGAGCTTTGTTATGCCTACAACCAATGCTTACAACCTTCCTACAACCCGCCACGTGTCAGACTTCGATTGGATGAGGGGAATAAGTGGTGAGGTCTGGTGGAGCCCATATAGACAAAGGTTAGTCATTAGTTTTGTTTCTTCACACATAGGTGCCGGGCATAGCCATATATGTTTATTTTCATCATTGTATTCCAAATGAGTGTTTTGTTCCTTTTTGTCCTATCAAAAATGTTATTTATCTCCTAATTTTTATTTGATGATGTATCTTCTATTATGTGACATAAATATGGATGCTGAGAATTGGCATAACAAAATTTAACATTAAAATTAATATTATAAATAATATTAATAATAAAATTAACATGAACAGTAAAGTTATTATTAATATTAACTTTAACATTAACATTAAAAAAATTTAAAAAATTGGATAATTAATTTTTAGGGTTAAAATTTGTCATGTCGGCTGCCATGTCAGATGCCACATAATGGAAGATGACATCATCGAATATTTTGGGAGACAAATGCATAATTGTTCCCATATTATTATGAATATATGGCTCTTAAAATTAGGGGTGAGAATTATTCGGTTTTGGACTGAAAACATAACCGGACCGAACCGAATAAGTGATTCGGTTCGGTTTAAAAAAAATCGGTACAGTTTCGATTTTGAAAATACTAAATTTTCTTATTCTGTTTCGGTTTTAAGTTTTGGTCCAAAACCGAAAACATGAAGCACACTTAAGTTGAAATTGATGAACTTAAGAACATGTACGGGGTTACTATGGCTTGGTCATACTTGGTTTTACTATGGCTTTATTGATTGGACATAAATGGGGTTACTATGGCTTGGTCATACTTGGTTTTAATTCCGTGACCAGCAATGGAGGCACACTTAAGTTGAAATTGATGAACTTAAGAACGTGAAGTTGTGTTGATTCAGAGCCTCAAGATTCAGGGAGCATAGGCACTCTCCTATTTTTTCGGTTGTAACATATGGAGATTGCTTACGCTCAAGATAGGTAATTAATGTCAGCTGTATATGTTACAAATAATACATTGCCCATCAAATACTAAAGTAAGGAGATACTCATCAATGCCATTTTTATTCAACAACCTTGTCCTTTTCGTACCACTAAAAGCAAACCATTTATGAAGCATAGTATACATTCACAAACCTAAAACCTGTTAACAAATGAATATTATATAATTATATCCAAATGTAGAAGAATATTTCAATGAACTAGTAAATGACCTCTAGCCTAGTGGTTAAGAGAGATGAATGCGGCCCGAGTGGTCAGGAGATCGATTCCCGGTGGGAGCGTTCGCCACAATTACCTTCTTTCAAAAAAAAATATTTCAATGAACTATCTATCAAGTATAATATGTATTTGTAAACCTGAAATATGGTAATAGATCACAGCACTTATTGTTAGAAATTTATTGTATCCTGTCGATTCATGAGATGAAGAGCATAAATTAAATTGCGGAAGCGTACCTGAATCCATTGCTAGGCTTGATGGATCTTGAAGCGATCGTCTCTTTATTGGGTTCGATCTTCCAACTTACTACGACCCTTAATGACAAAGGTGAATCTGAATCATTTGTCCCTCTCTTTTTGTTGATGGGGATGCAGAAAAGAAAAAGAAAAAACTTCTCTTTGGTGGCCGTATAAATTGGGAGCCATAACCCTAATGAATATATATATATATATATATATATATATATATATATAAAAAAAAAAAAAAAAAAAAAAATATATATATATATATATATATATATATATATATATATATATATATATATATATATATATACATGTGTGTTTTGATATTTCTAATTTGGCCCCTCATCAAATTAGAATTATCTCCAATATCTACACATTAATTTCATGACAATTATACCCTTAAGCCAATTTCCAAATAGACCACTTTAATTTGGCTTAATTATTTAGATAGCCCAAACACAATTAATTTTACATGTGTGGCCCCTTAATTAAATAATTCCAACAATCTTCCACTGGGCCACATATGTAACCTTATAATTGTGTTAACCTTAGTGAGCTCATAAATTGATATCTTAATCCTTAGGGTATATCCGGACAATCTCGTCCATTAACCATATCAACATAGGATCAAAGCGGCCTTCGTCACATATAGCGTAACTAAACTATCAATGGTCACATATACCAATATAGCTAAATGACATAGATCAATCATGGATGCGTAGCATGAAAATTACACGCAATGTGATCAATACATGTCTATTTTCAACTGGTCCTCCTTAATTTTAGTGAGATCAATACTTTAACATAATGAAAACAGAATGAACTGAATTTCCATATATCTGATCAGATAAATATCCAAAATACTTTAATATACAAATGTGTCCAAAACCAAATAGCACCCAAATATATAAAATACAAACTTCCACTATATTGCCATATACTTGATTGAGATAACACCCATATGAGCAGTATGCTCATGAAAGACCCTGGGTGATAATGTTTTTGTGAGCGGATCCGCTAAAAAGGAGTTTGTCATAATGTACTATATGGACACTTTGACCATTCTGAATTCTTTCCTTCACAACTAGAAATTTGATGTCAACATCCTTTGACTTATACAAGTTTTTGTTGTTATTGAAATACATTACTGCTGATTTATTGTCACACCATAATTTAAGTGGTCTTTCAACACCGTACTGTAGGCACAGCCTTGTGACAAAATTTTGCAACCATATTCCCTGAATAAATGCTCCACAGCATGTTATAAACCTTGCTGCCATGGTGGAAGAAATTATGAGTGCATGTTTGACACTCATCCAAAATATATCTCCATTAGTCAGCATAACCTGATGTGGATCTTTTACTGTGTTGGCATCCAACAAAATCGGAGTCGGAATGCCTTATGATCTCCAGAATTATCCGATCTCCTACAAAGAACATATAATTTCTTGTTCTCTATTAATTACTTAAGTAGTTTGGCTGCTACCCAATGATCCATCCATATTTGCTTAAATATCTGCCTAACATCCTAATATGTACGCAATATCCTGACGCGTACATACTTGAGCATACATTAGACTCCCTACAACTGATCATGAAGGAATAATCTATTGTATTTTCTTAATTTTAAGGCTAATCTTAGGGCACTTGACTGAAACTGAACTTGTCTCCTTTAACGAAAGGGTTGTCACCTTGTTTGCATTTCTGCATACCAAATCTTTTAAGCACTTTATTGATATAAATCTTTTGTGATAATCCAAGAATATTTCGAGAATGATCACGGTATATCTGGATTCCTAATACAAAAGAAACGACACCAAGATATTTCTTCTTAAAGTTATTTGGTAGAAATTTTTAGTGTCGTACAATATACCTATATCATTTTTGGCAAGCAGTATGTCATCAACATATATGACTAAAGAAAATTGTTTACTTCCACTGAACTTGTGATATACACAATCTTTAATAGTATTTATCTCAAAAACCAAACGAGATAATCACTGGTAAAACTTTAAATACCTTCGACGAGAATCCTGTTTGAGTCCATGAATAGGTTTTGTTAATATGCAAACCATATTCTTTGGGCCTTTCGACACAAAGTTTTCTGCATGCACCATAAATTGTTTCGTCGATGTTTCCATTGAGAAGCACAATTTTGACATCCATTTAATGTAACTCAAGATCAAAATATGCAACAAGTGCTGTGATTATTTTAAAAGGAGTTTTTCAAAGATACCGAAGAGAAAAACTCTTTAAAATCAATCCCAAAATTTTGAGTAAAGTCACTAGCTCCAAGACGTACTTTATACCTCTCCACATGACCCTTCGAATCCTTCTTGGTTCTAAATGTCCATTTGTAACCAATGGACTTCATAACTTTTGGTAATGGGACAAGTTCTTAAACTTTATTGTCTTGCATGGACTTATACTCCTTATTTATTGTATCAATCCACTTTAAGAACTGAAACTTTCCATGGCCTGACGGAAGTTGATTAAATCATCTTCCAGTATCCACAGTCTTCCTCACGTTCCTAGACAAATATGACAATATTATCCGAAATAATATTTCTCCTTTCTATGGTGGACCATCTTAATATTACTGGTTCTTGAGGTTGTTGAGTTTGTTCCTTAGGAATAATTACCTTATCTTGAATGGGGTGCCGCTACGTTGTCGTTGTTAAGGTATCTCAACAACGACTTATAGAGGTAATTCGACATTGTCTTGTTGAGGCTCCGAATTCACTTCTTGATCATGACAGGTATAGAATCATGCACATCGTCAAAAGTGATAGTAGGAATCGTAATTGATTCCTTCTCAAAGACAATGATCCTGACTTTATTTCGCCCCCAAACTCAACATCCTCAAAAACGGTTACACTTCTCGTCTCAAAATTTTATTTTGTGTGGTATCGTATAATTATTAACCCCTTGATTTGTCAGCATAGCCAATAAAGTAGCTGCTTACAATTGAACTTTGGTTTGTATTTTCTTTACACATTAATATAGACATTAAAGTCTATAAAGTCAATAAAATCTAAATCTCATCAGACACAAGTCATTCAACTCTATTTCTAGAGGTGTGACCTAATCGCTTATGTCATAATGAGGCTAAAAACATTTATTGTTAATTTTGCGTTTAGCACCATGTCACGACCCGCTCTCGAATAACCGGATACGAGTCGGACACGTCCATCCTTTGTCATTAGAATAACAAAGTAAGCTGTACCGTTCTAGGGAAACTAACAGATATCAAGACAGGAATGAAACACAACATCTATATAAATGTGTCCCAACCAGAGTAAAGTACAATATCAGAACTTATTACATTCCAGAAAGATAGAAAGTCTACTAGTCTCAAATACATGGAAATAATAGAAAAACTAAAGGAAATCTCTAGCCTCTGCAGCCTCTAAGTCATGAGCTGCACCAGCTAGCTCTCCTGCATCAATAGGCTCCTCGCCATAGAATGTATCACATAAAGCCTCCAACTCACCTACAACATATCCTATTCAGGAGCGGAGCAAAGTATATCCAAAGAAATGAACATGTACATCATGGTATGAATCAAGAAAACAGGAATAATGTAAAGTACAGGAAATGAGAACAAGACATGAACTGAATAGGAATACTGAAAGTAAAACAGGGAAACATGGTAAGAGTCCTGAACATAAAATACAACCTGAATCATGAAATACAAACTGAACATGAAATACAGCCTGAACATGAAATACAACCATAAAATCCTGAAATACAAACTGAATCCTGACATGTGCAATATTTGAAATACTTCTAGAGTGTGATCGGCTTGGGTAGATGCAATGATAATGAAATGGTACGGCTTTGGCCCCGCGTGCACGGTGCGGGACCCAAGCTATTCACAGGGATAGTAACAGGGTTTGATCACATCTCTATAGTATTTCCCCTCCCAGACACAATGAAACATGGAACATGAAATGAGACAATGTCGTGATATATCGTGTCATCAAGAGATACAAGAAAGAATAATGAAGACATGAGCAATGAACAATTCAGAGGAGTATACTTGCATGTCTCCGGGTGATCAAGAAAGAATGATAGAGCTGGAAATCCTCCTGTTATATGATTTACAATTTATAAGTCAACAATGTAAGGCAATTATTCCTAATCTAGAATTTACTTAACAAGAATCCTTAGTTCATACTAATTCTATTTAAGTCCTATTAATCTCACATGTACAACTTAAAGTAGTATCTATATACTACTTAACATAATATCCTAAAATAGGAGACCAACTATTATTAACTCCTCCCATACATTATTAAACCATATGTTTATAAAGCTAACACTTCATTTTAACATAACTGATTTTATAATCTAGGGTTCATAAGCTTGGTTATCTAGCCTGTTTAATATACCCACCATGTACCCTTATAACTTGCCATAAAAATATATCCTAGATTATAGTAACCTGCAACTACAAAATTAACTAATAGGTTAAGGAAACCTAAAGGTCCTGTTTTGGTCACAAGCCCCAGCTAGTCCCATTCATGGGACTGAATCATCCACAGATCAGTCTTGTACATGGCCAAAGGTTTCCAAATCAGTCCAAATAATTGATTTAAAAATGTGGACTGATTTCCCATTCTAGAGAACAGTCATACTCAATCCTACATTCTTATCAGACAATTTAAAACTGAACTCTAGGTATGGATGATAGGAGGACTTAACACATGTATCTCAATTATTTTCTACTACTGCAAGTCTCACTCTCCTGGACTAATTAGTCCTACTGAAAACAGGCCTCCAATCTCAGGAATCCTAATTCTCCTTCAAATAGGTCTTGCTACTATCTAACAGTATTTGCAACTTGGTTTTCAGCCCACAATATCCAAGAAATTGTCCCAAGAAACCCAAAATCTTACCTTTACACTCCTGCATCCTTATTAAGCAACCAATCTGAATTTCTCACTAGGAGAACTTAACATATGCAACCCAGGCAATCTATATTGCAAATTCAACTGTGTATTCAAAATATCAGTCCTTCTCATCCAGGGAAACAGTTCAGTCATCATTAAGACTGATTCCCTGTCCAGTCTCCATAATTCCCAGGTTCAGCAATTTCCAATTACTGCATATATGCAATTCAGATCACAATAATTAAGCATTGTATGCAACTTCAGATTTCTTAATATCTGAACCAGGGATTTAGCATATGCCTCAGGTTTACAAGGATGATTTAGTTGAAAGACTGAGCAGTCCCCTGTCCTCATGTAGAACTGATCTCTAAGATTCATTCTACATCAGGACTGATAACTGTACAGCCTTACACTTGCTACCCAACGGTCTAAAATTCCTCACAGAGGTAAGGTCAAGACTGCTAGATAATAAGCAGCATTACTCCCAACCAGAACCAACCAATACAAGGCCTGGACCTATATCCTTTCACAGTAGTTGATACCACCCTTAGCTTTAGTGCACTGATCAATGGTGCTCGAATGATAGCTTGATCCAATCAGTGAACACCATCAATATACAGTTGAATATTCAATCCTAAATCAGGACAGGTCAATTCCTAAATGGGACTTGAACAATTGAAGACAAACTGTAAACCAACCTAAGAATGTCTGATGCACCATCAGTTGGTTCCAGTCTTTGCCTATTCAGTCTTATCCTATAATCATGACAGTCCATATGAACTTCATACCAATTTCCCCAAGATTCACTACTGTCTTCCTAACATTCTAACACAACCTTCCTTGCAACTAACCCATCAATTCAAAAGGATATACACAGGAATGTCATGTATCCTCAACAAGGTTTTAATATTCAAAATAATCACAACACTAAACTAACTGCTCGATCAGGTAATTTCCAAATTGTAATGGAAACCTCATCCTATTCCCAGGATTACTCTGTACAGAACACACCAATCCTGGAAAGGATTGATATGGTCTAGTCCACAAAATGGGACTAAACTCTAAATTTAGTTCTACATCAGAACAGTTAACCACAGTAATTTATATCACTCCAAAATATTAAGAGGGTTCAGTAACAACTCCCCAAGTGCTAGATTGATTAAAAGTAAGGCAATGACCCAAAAACTAACATTATGTGGGCACTTGCAAGGAATAAAACTGAGAACTAACTAATACCAATTAAATCCATGAGCTAAGGATTCAATCCCTCTCCAAAACCTCAATGAACCAACAGAAATCAAAGCTTCCCATAGAGTCATGAACATACACACAAGCCCAAAATACCATGTCTACAACACTTCTAAGAAAGGTTTAACGAGAAGGTTACCTGAATTTGTAAGGTCAGATATCACAAACAGAGCACAAGCCCACAGTTACTGGTTCGATCTTGATCCTTGGAACCCTGTTTCGAGTATTGCAAGGAAACAATTCAGGAACTAATTATTTCCTAATTTTCTGAAAGAACACCATTAGATCTAATAGCCTTACCTCCACTATGAAATCAGGGTCAAAATCTGAACAGATCCAAATCAGAGGGATCGAGATGTAAGCAACTGCTCCCAATCAATTTCATGTAGAATCAAATGGAATCATGGAGGAAAACAAACAACAAACACATTGTGATCAAAATTACTGATTCCAAAATGAAGGATTGTTGGAAGTATGGATCGAATCAATGATCGTTGATCGATCTGTTCTTCTCTCGATCAAGTCGACTGACTGGATTCAAAGAAGAACCAAACGACCAACCCTCAGAGTGATCAGAATGATTAAGGAACAAGGAAGATCAGAAAAATCACCTACTGGTCTTGTCTTGTTGATTGCAATGGTCGATCCTCAAGGTTCACCTTGCCATGGCCGATTGATCAAAGCTTTGGGGAAGATGAAGTTGAGACTGAAGGAAAATAGTGAGGAGAGAAGGGTCTTAAATAGCCAGCTAGTGGCGTGGGAATGAGGCCAACTCCCTCGCGGGAAATTTTTCTGACAGGTTGTTAGAGGACAGAGGTGAGGGAGAGCACATGGCCGTTCCTCTCTCGGCCGTTGAGATTTGAAAAATTTGAATAAGGCTTGATTAATCACAGTATGAAGAGAAATCTCTCTTCAGGAATTAAAAGGCTGGTCATGGCTTATGGGTTGAGTCATGGGCTTCCAAGGTTGGGTTATGGGTTATGGGCTCCCTGGCTGGGCCTAACTTAATAGGCTTAATTGATCTAAACCCAATCAATTTCTAGTGATAACTAAACTCATTACTTAAATAAATTTCCAATTCATAAAAAAAAATAAAAAAAATAAAAATATATGGAAAAGTGGAGTTACAAATCTCTCCCCCTTGAAAAAATTTCGTCCTCGAAATTCAGAAACACTCCAAAATTGATTTACGAGACACCCCGAATTATTTATTGAAATCTGGAAATTTAAAATACAAGAATACAATCAAGTGAACAATGTAGGATAACGCTCTCGCATCTCATCCTCGCGCTCTCATGTGGACTCTCCCGGAGAGTGATGCCTCCACATGACGCGAACAAGAGGAATGATCTGGTTTCGCAGTTGCTTCTCCCTCCGGTCCAAGATCTCTACTGGCTGCTCCTCGTAGGTCAAGCTCGGGCCCACCTCCAGCTCAGAATAGTCCACCACATGGCTCGGGTCTGGAATGTAACGTCGAAGCTGAGATACGTGGAAGACGCTGTGCACTCCCTCCAAGCTAGCTGGAAGCGCTAGTCGATATGCCATCTCGCCAATCCGTGCTGTCACCTCGAAGGCCCGATGTACCTCGGACTGAGCTTCCCGCCTCTGCCGAACCGAATGATGCCTCTGGTCGGTGAGATCTTCAGGAACACTCTATCGCCAGCTGCGAACTCCAATGGCCATTTGCTGCTATCCGCCCAGTGCTTCTGCCGATCCTGCGCAACTCTGAGACGATCCCTGATCAGCCTGATCTTCTCAGCTGAGTCTACCACCATCTCTGGCCCAAGCAAAGCTCTCTCGCCAACGTTGTCCCAAGATAGCGACGTGCGGCATCTCCGTCCATACAGTGCCTCGAACAGGGTCATCTCGATGCTAGCCTGATAACTGTTGTTATAGGCAAACTCCACAAGGTGCAAATGGTCCTCCCACGAACCGCCGAAATCGAGTGCGCAAACCCGTAGCATGTCCTCCAGGGTCTGAATGGTCCTCTCAGACTGCCCGTCTGTCTGTGGATGATAGGCCGTGCTGAACCTCAGCTGTGATCCCAAGCTCTGCTGTAGACTCCTCCAAAAGTGTGATGTGAAGCGGCTGTCTCGATCTGAAACGATGCTAACCGGCACTCCGTAAATCCGCACGATCTGACGCATGTAGAGGTCTGCAAGCTTCTCGGTCGACAGCCTAACCTTGAATAGAATGAAATGAGCGGACTTTGTCAATCTGTCCACGATCACCAAAATAGCGTCCTTGCCACTGGGAGTACGCGGTAATCCAGAGACGAAGTCCATGGTAATGTGCTCCCACTTCCATTCCGGAATAGGTAAAGGCTGGAGTAGTCCTGCTGGTCTCTGGCGCTCCGCCTTGACTTGCTGGCACACAAGGCATCTGGAAACAAATCTGGCGATATATAATTTGAGAAAATCAATGATCTAACGATACAATACTAGAAGGTAATTAGCAAGGGTTGATTTGAGAAACGTACGAAATACTCAGAAGATACAGTATTAAATCAGGGTGAACATGCAAGGATTTGTGATTCTCGAAAACCAATAATCATATGAAAAGGAATTATAGTCTCCAGAATATCCAAGAACATGTTGGTATCTGAAATCACTTTGCTTAGAATCCCTACCCCGCCAGTATGTATCTGACTGCAGTGGACTTTCGGCTCCGTGACTCGAATAACAATATGTCTCCAAATACTCTATCAACCTTATCCATTTTCCAACAATCAATGACGAAACAACCCAAGAGATCAAGATATGAAGAATATGACAAGTCTCGTCAATACTCGAAACCTATGGGTGTCTGAAATCACTTCAACTTAGAGTTCCTGCCTCGCCAGTGCGCTACTGGCTGCAGTGAACCCTCAGTCTCCATAATCCAGCTAATGGCTGCAGCGCGCAACTGTCATGCCATAGTAGGTAATCGAATAGCCTCTCGACTTTATCCCTAGGAATTTCAAAAGAGTTTCAAGGAGTTCAAAATGAGTTTCAATAGTCCAAGTCACGGAATGGTGAGGTTATCCGACTATTAGAATACAAGAGTTTATTAGGTACTAAGAAACGACAAGGGAATTTCCTGAAATAGATCTTGAACACGAAACGAAGTTTCGAACAATATCCGGAATCTCAAATAAGGGAATTGGCCAACAACCTCATATAAGAATCAAATGCCCGAATAGATAACAAAATCTCGGAGGATGAACAGAATGCAAAGTATAGAATAGAAACAAAATCTCGAAGCAAAATCTCGTACCAGAAACAGAGTTTAACAAAATCTCAAATAACAATGAAATCTCAACAGAGTTCGAATGGAAAATGAAATCTTCAATAGAATACAAAGTCACAGATGGAAAATAATTCTCGAATAGAAGAGCTCAAACAAGAAGCAAGACCACAGATAATGAATTGAAAATAGTGTATCAATTAGGGAGTGGAAAACAAGCATGGAATTCGTGAATATAAAACAAGCGAAATCTAAATTAGGAAACGAGATCAAACAAGGTCGTGAACAGAAACAAATTTTTGAACAGGAACAAGTAACAAATAGGAAACAATTTCTCAAACTAGCAACCAAAGTCTTCAAACGAAGTCTCGAATAGGGACTGAATAGGAGTGAAGGTTCAACAATGTTTTGATTGGGATCAAGTTTCAGAATGAAATTTCGGATAGGAATAAAATCTCGACTAGCACATGGTTCAAAATAGGAAACTTTTCAAATAGAATCAAAATAAAGCCATGAATATGAAACAGGGTATCGAATAGTGAATTTCAAACAATTATCAAATTGTGGATCTGAAAAAAAACTTCCCCGAATAGGAAACAATATCTCGAATTAAGTTTCGAATATCACTCAGGATTTCAAACAAGAAAACAAGAAGTTTCGAGAAATGATTTAGATGCTAGGAGGAATTTAAAGGAAGACTGGGTTACGAATCACAATACATGGTTTCCTCCAACCATGCAAAAGAAGCCTTCTGCCTTCAATCTGTCTTCAGTATTCCTTCGGGACTGGAATTACTTCCATCTTCTTCACTGTTCTGACGTAGACTGGCTCTTACGGTTGTGCTCCATGTGATTGCTGAATCCGAAGATGTGGGTCCCCTTGCTGTAGTCCTGGTGCTCCTCATGCTTGTCCTTGGGCAGTGTGATCAACGATCTCCGAGCAATCCTTGACTTGATGGGCAGGCGATCCGCAGTACAGGCGTAGCCTTCGTCTCTGGCGGCACTCTTTATGGTGATGTCCTGGTGACGGCAGAAATCACAGGTAATCGTCATCTGAATCTGAGTCTGGGTCTCCTGCTGGGCTGAAGCGCAGAGCCTCTGTTAGGAATGTACGTCTACTGGCGTGCTGGCTGTTGAGATCTGCTCACGATGATGCGACTGGTGGTGTGACCGAAGAAGCGCAGACTAAGTGTTGCGACGCTTTGCGGGTCCAGGATAGTTGTTGTCTTCATCATAAATCTTTATGGTGCTCCTGGGCTTTATCTTCCCATCTTATTGTATGTGCTACGAGCTGGATCTTCCGGTTGGTGACTTCAATCCTCAGAGGAGTCGGGTTCTCATGGACTTGAATGATCTTCAGTTGCGACTTCAGATTCTCGATTTGCTCCTCGATGCAAGATATGTGCTCGGTGTCGGAGAAGTCCAAAGGTCTGGAAATCTGAGAAGCAAAAGTCTTTTCTGGCTCGAGAAGCGCATCCACAAGTCTGGCTTGGAAAATGATGGCTTGCTCTCTCTCTGGGTGTCAAGGAACTTTCAAACATTTCCGTCAACTATCTACTACCCATGGGGATAGTAGGGACGACCTGCGGGGTGGAAGCTCGGAATCCTCAAGTATAGGTGGATCAGCCGCTCCGATGTCGCGTGCTTTTGAACTTTCTGAAAAACAGAAAACTGTTAAAATAACCTAGACCTAAATACAACAAGTATTTATAGAATATCAATATACCTGATATACCCTTATTTCCCAATTTTCCTATGCTGTGTTCAAGTTTCCCTAGTGTAATCAAGTCCCCCAATAGTACGCTAAGACCTAGGTACCATTAGGATAGACCTGTATAGGCCACCACTAAAAACATGTCACGACCCGCTCCCGAATAACCGGATACGAGTCGGACACGCCCAGCCTTTGTCATTAGAATAACAAAGTAAGTTGTACCATTCTAGGGAAACTAACAGATATCAAGACAGGAATGAAACACAGCATCTATATAAATGTGTCCCAACCAGAGTAAAGTACAATATCAGAACTTATTACATTCCAGAAAGATAGAAAGTCTACTAGTCTCAAATACATGGAAATAATAGGAAAACTAAAGGAAATCTCTAGGCCTCTGCAGCCTCTAAGTCATGAGCTGCACCAGCTAGCTCTCCTGCATCAATAGGCTCCTCGCCATAGAATGTATCACATAAAGCCTCCAACTCACCTGCAACATATCCTATTCAGGAGCGGAGCAAAGTATATCCAAAGAAATGAACATGTACATCATGGTATGAATCAAGAAAACAGGAATAATGTAAAGTACAGGAAATGAGAACAAGACATGAACTGAATAGGAATACTGAAAGTAAAACAGGGAAACATGGTAAGAGTCCTGAACATGAAATACAACCTGAATCATGAAATACAAACTGAACATGAAATACAGCCTGAACATGAAATACAACCATAAAATCCTGAAATACAAACTGAATCCTGACATGTGCAATATTTGAAATACTTCTAGAGTGTGATCGGCTTGGGTAGATGCAATGATAATGAAATGGTACGGCTTTGGCCCCGCGTGCACGGTGCGGGACCCAAGCTATTCACAGGGATAGTAACAGGGTTTGATCACATCTCTATAGTATTTCCCCTCCCAGACACAATGAAACATGGAACATGAAATGAGACAATGTCGTGATATATCGTGTCATCAAGAGATACAAGAAAGAATAATAAAGACATGAGCAATGAACAATTCAGAGGAGTATACTTGCCTGTCTCCGGGTGATCAAGAAAGAATGATAGAGCTGGAAATCCTCCTGTTATATGATTTACAATTTATAAGTCAACAATGTAAGGCAATTATTCCTAATCTAGAATTTACTTAACAAGAATCCTTAGTTCATACTAATTCTATTTAAGTCCTATTAATCTCACATGTACAACTTAAAGTAGTATCTATATACTACTTAACATAATATCCTAAAATAGGAGACCAACTATTATTAACTCCTCCCATACATTATTAAACCATATGTTTATAAAGCTAACAATTCATTTTAACATAACTGATTTTATAATCTAGGGTTCATAAGCTTGGTTATCTAGCCTGTTTAATATACCCACCATGTACCCTTATAACTTGCCATAAAAATATATCCTAGATTATAGTAACCTGCAACTACAAAATTAACTAATAGGTTAAGGAAACCTAAAGGTCCTGTTTTGGTCACAAGCCCCAGCTAGTCCCATTCATGGGACTGAATCATCCACAGATCAGTCATGTACATGGCCAAAGGTTTCCAAATCAGTCCAAATAATTGATTTGAAAATGTGGACTGATTTTCCATTCTAGAGAACAGTCATACTCAATCCTACATTCTTATCAGACAATTTAAAACTGAACTCTAGGTATGGATGATAGGAGGACTTAACACATGTATCTCAGTTATTTTCTACTACTGCAAGTCTCACTCTCCTGGACTAATTAGTCCTACTGAAAACAGGCCTCCAATCTCAGAAATCCTAATTCTCCTTCAAATAGGTCTTGCTGCTATCTAACAGTATTTGCAACTTGGTTTTCAGCCCACAATATCCAAGAAATTGTCCCAAGAAACCCAAAATCTTACCCTTACACTCATGCATCCTTATTAAGCACCCAATCTGAATTTCTCACTAGGAGAACTTAACATATGCAACCCAGGCAATCTATATTGCAAATTCAACTGTGTATTCAAAATATCAGTCCTTCTCATCCAGGGAAACAGTTCAGTCATCATTAAGACTGATTCCCTGTCCAGTCTCCATAATTCCCAGGTTCAGCAATTTCCAATTACTGCATATATGCAATTCAGATCACAATAATTAAGCATTGTATGCAACTTCAGATTTCTTAATATCTGAACCAGGGATTTAACATATGCCTCAGGTTTACAAGGATGATTTAGTTGAAAGACTGAGCAGTCCCCTGTCCTCATGTAGAACTGATCTCTAAGATTCATTCTACATCAGGACTGATAACTGTACAGCCTTACACTTGCTAGCCAACAGTCTAAAATTCCTCACAGAGGTAAGGTCAAGACTGCTAGATAATAAGCAGCATTACTCCCAACCAGAACCAACCAATACAAGGCCTGGACCTATATCCTTTCACAGTAGTTGATACCACCCTTAGCTTTAGTGCACTGATCAATGGTGCTCGAATGATAGCTTGATCCAATCAGTGAACACCATCAATATACAGTTGAATATTCAATCCTAAATCAGGACATGTCAATTCCTAAATGGGACTTGAACAATTGAAGACAAACTGTAAACCAACCTAAGAATGTCTGATGCACCATCAGTTGGTTCCAGTCTTTGCCTATTCAGTCTTATCCTATAATCATGACAGTCCATATGAACTTCATACCAATTTCCCCAAGATTCACTACTGTCTTCCTAACATTCTAACACAACCTTCCTTGCAACTAACCCATCAATTCAAAAGGATATACACATGAATGTCATGTATCCTCAATAAGGTTTTAATATTCAAAATAATCACAACACTAAACTAACTGCTCGATCAGGTAATTTCCAAATTGTAATGGAAACCTCATCCTATTCCCAGGATTACTCTGTACAGAACACACCAATCCTGGAAAGGATTGATATGGTCTAGTCCACAAAATGGGACTAAACTCTAAATTTAGTTCTACATCAGAACAGTTAACCACAGTAATTTATATCACTCCAAAATATTAAGAGGGTTCAGTAACAACTCCCCAAGTGCTAGATTGATTAAAAGTAAGGCAATGACCCAAAAACTAACATTATGTGGGCACTTGCAAGGAATAAAACTGAGAACTAACTAATACCAATTAAATCCATGAGCTAAGGATTCAATCCCTCTCCAAAACCTCAATGAACCAACAGAAACCAAAGCTTCCCATAGAGTCATGAACATACACACAAGCCCAAAATACCATGTCTACAACACTTCTAAGAAAGGTTTAACAAGAAGGTTACCTGAATTTGTAAGGTCAGATATCACAAACAGAGCACAAGCCCACAGTTACTGGTTCGATCTTGATCCTTGGAACCCTGTTTCGAGTATTGCAAGGAAACAATTCAGGAACTAATTATTTCCTAATTTTCTGAAAGAACACAATTAGATCTAATAGCCTTACCTCCACTATGAAATCAGGGTCAAAATCTGAACAGATCCAAATCAGAGGGATCGAGATGTAAGCAACTGCTCCCAATCAATTTCATGTAGAATCAAATGGAATCATGGAGGAAAACAAACAACAAACACATTGTGATCAAAATTACTAATTCCAAAATGAAGGATTGTTGGAAGTATGGATCGAATCAATGATCGTTGATCGATCTGTTCTTCTCTCGATCAAGTCGACTGACTGGATTCAAAGAAGAACCAAACGACCAACCCTCAGAGTGATCAGAATGATTAAGGAACAAGGAAGATCAGAAAAATCACCTACTGGTCTTGTCTTGTTGATTGCAATGGTCGATCCTCAAGGTTCACCTTGCCATGGCCGATTGATCAAAGCTTTGGGGAAGATGAAGTTGAGACTGAAGGAAAATAGTGAGGAGAGAAGGGTCTTAAATAGCCAGCTAGTGGCGTGGGAATGAGGCCAACTCCCTCGCGGGAAATTTTTCTGACAGGTTGTTAGAGGACAGAGGTGAGGGAGAGCACATGGCCGTTCCTCTCTCGGCCGTTGAGATTTGAAAAATTTGAATAAGGCTTGATTAATCACAGTATGAAGAGAAATCTCTCTTCAGGAATTAAAAGGCTGGTCATGGCTTATGGGTTGAGTCATGGGCTTCCTGGGTTGGGTTATGGGTTATGGGCTCCCTGGCTGGGCCTAACTTAATAGGCTTAATTGATCTAAACCCAATCAATTTCTAGTGATAACTAAACTCATTACTTAAATAAATTTCCAATTCATAAAAAAAAATAAAAAAAATAAAAATATATGGAAAAGTGGAGTTACACACCACATGACTCCATTTGCATGGTTTCATTGTAAAATGCAATAGTTTTAAGTGAATATAGGTTATCAGAAACCTTAAGAGAACCATTACCAATAATATTTGAATTTAAAGATAGACTAAACTTGTTGTTTCCAAATGAACAATGGTAACCAGATTTGTCCATTAAGAAAACTAAAACTGAATTTCGTCTAAAAGACGGTACAATAAAAGTGTCTATCAAATCCAAATAATAATTGGTTCCTAAAAATAACCTAAAATTTTCTATTGCTTTCACTTCTACCGATTTACTGTCACCCACATAGATGTATCTTTCACCATCAATTGGCTTCGGTAGCTCAGACAACCTTGTCTATAAATACTAACGTGGGTAGTAGCACCAGAATCTAAACACCACATTTTTTTAGGTACTAAATTTAAATTAACCTCATAACAGACCAAATTTAAAAATATACTTTTCTTAATACGCCATGTGTGGTACTTTGTACATTTTCTCCTTATGTGTCCTGTCTTATCACAAAAGAACAACCCTTAGTTTTATATTGTTGTTTCTTTTGACCTGGAACCTTAGCAGCTATTGTATTCATTTCTTTTTTGTCTTTAAAGATTATCCCATTAAACATGAAAATTAAATTTTATTGGCAGATATTGTAGCAACATTAACAGTAAAGAGAACAAAATTAAATATACAAACATGCTCTAATTAATAACCAAAGAGTAAAATATAGTTAAACAAATTTAAATAATGGTGAACCCCATCTCAAGATACCGAGTACATCATTAATATCAAGTCTTTGGACAGTGATATTAACTGCAAGTGGTACTCTTGGTGTAATGATCAAACATTGACAATAAGTCATGTCAAATAATAAGTCTATCTTTGGATCGGGCTATTATTCACATGTAAACCTTACAATTGTCACACATTTATCACCACAAGTATGTGTGCAATTCGGCCAAGTATTAACTTTCCTTTGGGCCGACTAATACTCGCATGAATATAACACACAAACATCAAACATCCCTCATAGACTATCTATGCAAGAGAAGTCACTTTGGCGACATCTTGTTTCAATGAGTCTATTTAGAATATTATATAACTATTGCTAGTCAGAAAAGGCACCAAAAATTTGAATGTTAACTAAAATTTACAAACTGAATCATGTCAAAATTCTTATGCTTATTTAAATTAAATAATCATAAATCCTTATGTACATGCATATTTTAAAATTTAAATTAATAAATAATCAACCGATTAGATTCTAACAAATATGCATCAACAGATAATATCAAATAATTCATAAGGATTACTTTAAATAGAATAATCTATAGAAGACCAAATTTATGCATCAACGGATTACATCAAATAATCTATAAATATTATACCAAAATTGATCTACTAAAAGCATGTGAATCTTGTGCATGATTTAAATCACGAATTAAATCAGCCAACCAAAGAAACCTTTATACAGATGAAATACAATATCGAAATAAATTTTTTTTGATGTGCTTCCTCCACCCAGAACACCACTAAACCTAACATGAGTAAACAATAGCTCATAAATAGTATTGCTTTGCAGTTGTGGACATCATCTTGAATAAGAAAGGTTTGCTGGGATTGACTCTAAATTAAACCTAAGGTTCTACAAGCAAACATTTGTTCTCACAGTTGTACCAATGTGGCAACTGGTCTCTGTAGGCAGCAGCAACCAACATAAAAAACAAGCCATGGCTGGCCTTTGTAAGTTTGTATTGCTTGGAGCACATCTATCAAGATATATTGGGCCTATTTGATCCAGTAGTCAGATCATAGTATATATTCCAAAGTTCAAATATTACTGATCACTTATTCTGCTAACAATCCAGAAAACATGGACACCTTGACCGAGAAAAGAAGCACAACAATCCAGAAAACACGAGCACACGATATCGACAAAACGTCATGTAAATGGGGGCATGTTTATTTCCCAAAGCAGATAAATTTAGTTAAATCAAAGGTAATATAGACAAGATACATAATCAGAGGCTCACCAGACCACCCAATTGCATGGTTTATACATAAACTGGTGTTACATCAGCATAAATGTCACGATCCGCACTGTAGTGCCCCGCTTCTTGCGGTCCACTATGTAATACCTACGGCTTGTTGACTCAGTCATGAACTGAGTATTTGGTGAAACCTTTGCCGGTATCGATTGATCACGGATGAAATGCAATGAACCTTTCCAATTGATGGATTGGCTTCTATTGAAATGAATCCAAGAGTTTTGCTGAATGTTTCCTCTTCGCTGCTTGGTTTTGATGAATGCGTTTTCGTATTGGTTTTCGATGATTGGTTTTCATTGTTCGCTTTCATCGTATTTCGCATTCATTTCGAATCTTGAGAGAAAGAGACGAAGTATGCTAATCAACTATTGGTGCCAATGCAGGTCGCGTGAATTGTTCGTGAGCGGTGCGTGAAGTCCTTCCTTCTCTCAACTAAGATTCATCTCGGTGAGTTGCTTCAACCGAACAGACATTGATCTGTACGCCCTAATCAAATGATCTCTAGTCCACTCTGTTGCCTTGTCCCAATGATCAACGATACCACATCCACAAAAGATAAGAGAAGATAATTGAATCGACCCTAATGTAAGAATATGTGTTGCTACTCTATCTGCTCGATAAGAATGATCATCTGCTTGTCACCTGTATGCTTGAAAATGTAGCCACGTACAGACGAACTTGTACGTGCTAAGAAGAACCTGAAGGCACGAATCAAACGTGTCGTATATCTGTGCATAAGTCCAAGTGTGTCTCATCTGATAGAACGGCTAGAGCATGCATTTGGTCTTGGAAAACTTGTATACAAGGAATTCTGTGTCTCTCGGGTGGTATCTGGGGGCACCTGGAACCGCTCGGCCTAGGAGAGATTATGAGCACACTGGGTGCAAGGACCCATGTTAAAAGTGTAGCCGATATCTGTGTCCTTAGCGACGAGCTGAACCAAAAAGTCACAGCGGCTAATCATGGGGATAACCCGTGGACCAACATATAGAATAGTCCACCTGCATGACCTGAATGACAACTTCAATATCTGCAAGAATGATTCATGAATTACTCATATGTAAATTGTGCTAACGTGGTTTTGTGCAGGGATGACTGCCGACGAGGGTAAGTTGCTATAATATATTCTACTGTCATGTTCTTCTGAATTGTAAAAAGAACCTAGACAAGTAGAAAGATCAACTAGTAAAATGTTAGCTCAACATATTGATTTAGTGCAGAGATTTGCGAGTTCGGCCAAAAGCCGCTCGCAGCACATGATGTGTGCTGACCCACGTTGTGGGCATCCTTTTCAGAAAGCAGAAGGAGACAGAAGGATTTCAAGGAGGCACTAAAGCCGTCTAGCCCAGTAGAGCTGCGGACCGCCTCGAAGCTTTCATTTCATTTCAGTCAATTGCAAGTTTCCGTTATTTTCCTTCTAAAGGTGTTTCAATTCCAGCTTGTAATAAAGGGATATCATGTATGGGCATGTGGCTAATTTCAAAAGAGTGTTTCAAAGAGAATCCATGTAGCCAAATTATAAGGCAAATCTGAGTTCGCAAAGCTTTGTACTTGATTCCTATCAAGCTATGAATAAAATGAGTATTTCCATTTCAAATCTGTGTCCAACATTTGGTTTTCTGCAATGGGTGCGTGCGTGTGTTTGCTTAACT
>JANAVB010007435.1:0-26885 GCA_029216955.1 Iris pallida | reverse complement strand
TTATATATATATATATATAATATATATATATATATATAATATATTATATATATAATATATATATATATATTTATATATATATATATATATGTATGTATGTATGTATGTATGTATCCCTTTATATACATATCTATATAGCAATAAATATTCAATGAAACAAAGTAAAATCTTAATAAATTTTTCCTAGGATAAGGCTTATACATAAAAATGTACATGCATATTAATAATATCTATTTCTAAAACACAAAATAACCAAATGATGTATTCTTATAATAATATCAATAGTAATAACATTTATAATGATATCAAAATAAGAACAATCAATAATAGGTGTAATTACAAGTATAGGTATAGTCTAAGGTTCCCAAAATGTACGAGGATAACTAAGGAAAGTTTTTATCCTTTAAATAATGACTTAATATCAAATATCATTGATAGATATATACATAGATATACAATTACTTAGAAAAATATATATAGTAGGACACGAAGTTAATATACGATAACATACATGTAATATATCGATATGGACGTCTTTGGACACACCACATAACTACATGGGCTTGGATTTGGTTCGGGTCAAGTTGATTAGTTTAGCACTACCGGGTTTCCTAAAAGTCATAATCTTAATAATTAACGACTTAATTCATTTATAGGGGTCAAGTCGCAACTCTGACTGGTTTTCTAGTTAGAACACAAATATGGCTTGACCTTCCTACCATGGCTAAAACACTAGCCAAAGTACATGACTGCACTATCCGTGCCATAATTTCTAGTCATCTTGTACCTCAAAACTTAACCATGACTAATCCATAATAATAATTAATTAATTAAACATTTATAAAATTCCAAAAATTACTATTAATTGAAATAAATAATAATAATAAATATTTCAAAATTTTGGGAAGAGGGTTTACAGCTCCTGAGGATGAGGCTCGGGTTATTACTTCGGATCATTCTTTTATCTACTTGCACCTGCAGACATGCCGGTGGTGGGTCAGTACTTTAATATACCGGTGATGTGAACAAAGACTACATCGTCTGAAATGATCACTAAGTAATTTAGCGATAAAACATTTCTTATGAGATGATCTTGCTACTTTACCTATGTTTTCATGCAATACAGAGTCAGTTTACATCTTTTGAAAACACTTTCGAAAAGCCATAATTAATTTCTATTATTTTAAGCATACAGTAGACTATTCATTTCATGTGAAGTGCACAACATATTTTATGAGTCATAATCATTTATCTTATTCAAGCAACTCTTAGGGTCAATTACAAGCACGATATTATATCTATTCTTTAATGGGACATAACTTTTCTTGGCAACAGTCATGATCAAAACTTAAGCAACAGATATATCACTTTTTAGTGATTCTTACCATAGCTGACTATCCATCCCAGCACAAGACAAGGATTAGAATAAATCCACTAATTTTTTGACAATAATACCTGTGCGTCTCTACATGTTAGGCTCTTAAAAAAATATTATTGACACATGTAAACTCGATTGGCAGTTGTGACTCTCCGGTTTAGCTCTGCACAAATCAATACCTATACATAATGGTCTATGGGTCATTTACCATGGTTAGCCGTTGTGACTCTTTGGTTCAGCTCGTCGCTGGTGGAAAGATAACAACATCCCATGTATGCGAGCTCTCTTTACCATAGGGTGTCTAAACAATCTCTCTAGGCTGATAGGTTCTTAGTGCCCCAGAAACCGTTAAAAGATCTAATGACCTTGTACACAAGTTGTCCGAAACCAATGCATGAATGCAACATCTATCAGATAAACTCTTTCAGGCAATATTGTCGATAAGCAAACATTCCATCTATTCTCTATCTATTCAATAACAGAGCTATGACTCTGTCTTCTCCCTTTTATTTATCTCAGAGCCAAAGCTCCTACATATCTCAAAGCCGAAGCTCCTATATTCTCAGAGCCGAAGCTACTACGTATTTTATTCCATCTTAACATGTACAAGTCCGTCTGTACATGTCTAACATTCAGGACATATTTAAGGGATAGACAATCGTTCATCGTTTATCGTTCATCTTTTTGAAACATGATAACAGTTTTGTACAGATTTAACATATCCATCTACCTTTGACAGTATACGAATTGAGAACATGAAAGTAATCTTTTTCTCTTCTTATTAGCATGGCAAGGTGCTATTGAGTAAGACAGCATCATTTTTTATTAACAGGCAACATTCTTATTGCTTAGCATACAGATTATCTCTTTTCTTGTTCTTAGCATAACAACATGTGAATTCTCTTATAAGCATACTGATTTGATGTACTAGCTTTCTCAATGATTACCATCTTGTTATTAACCCAAGCATTCATTTGAAAACACATATTCTTATTAGGCAAGAAAGAATCAGAAAATAAGTCTTCGTCCACTCATCCAGATTAATCGTCTTATGTTTTAGAGCCAAAAAATATGATCTCTCTTTCTATCTAGTACCTTTGCGGAGCAGGGCACTACAGTTGAGGGGGCAGCACCTCCCTTATGGGGTGTTATGGGTAAATCCTAGATTTTTAGCGAAAAGTAGTGCTATTGCGGCAAAACAAAACTAGGATTCAGAATCATATTTTGAAATTTCCAGGGCCACCGATATACCATAACTATACTATTCTGCACCACAGCACAATTCTGATCCTGGAATAATAAAAAAATTCAACATAATATACCGATAGTATTGTCGATATACCGACAATATATTTTGTTCATTTGTCTATATGTCTATATGATTCTCATCTGTGTACTGTCTATACTGATTTAATTCTGACATCATCTCGGGTCAGGGGTTTAGGTATCCAAATGATATCAAACCTTCACCAAATTTATTTGAACTATGGGGAGTTAGGAGAGGATCCTACAATATTAAGCACCTAGGATTTGAATCAAAAATCAAAATCACCTAGAAAACCATATGTTCTATACCTAGCTACCGTATTACATTCTTGAGCACTGTTGTAACATGTGTACTTCTTTGCTGAGTCATGTCGGGAGGGGGAGGATGCAAATACATCATGTATTTTACCTAGTCCAGATATTGATTACTAACCATCGTTAGATGTTCCTTATGTCAAAAAACATGAATGACTGCTAGCCATCATTTATTATCTGTCTTATCCCTGCTCAGACCCTACATGCTCAATTAGTGTTCTGATTACACTTGCCACAAATAATTAGTGCATTATAGTAAATGTTTACTCTTCTTTATTTATTTCCAGTTTATTATTTATTTTTTTGCATTTACTATATTATATTTGAGATGTATTGTACTATGCTACATTCAGACTGGACAGTTGACACAGTTAGATCTAATATGGGGATTAGCATGGAGGATGGTTTGAAGGATCCTAGAAGACTTATAATAGTGTTTACTTTATATTGATTTTATGTATATTACAGTTGCATAAATATTTTTGTTGGTGCTTTTATCAGATTTATCTCTGGGGATCTGATGTGTATGATGTATTAAAAATATAGATAGTGGATTGTGGTGATCATGTGTACTTGTTTCTCACTTCTAGTTGCTATGATGAGTAAATCGATCGCATTATGACATGGAGATTCATGAAGTCTAGATAGCTTACTACCGCCGATACTGTAACATAGGCTGGACGTGCTTACACACTTGTACCCGATCATCCGGACGCAGGTAGTGATAAAAATCCTTCCTTATCACCTATCACGTCCCAATTCGAAGAATCGATAGTCGTCCCCCGAACATGATGTCGTGCGAACCTAAGTTACTCTCATATAAGGCATAGTCATAAAGTTATCCGAAAATACAACATCTAATAGAGTACACAGAGAAATTGAATAACACATTTGAGACAGAAAGAATTTTTGTTTCATTGATAATAAACATCATTTACAAGACTCTATTACAATCGTTGTCGCGCGAACTTATAACATAACTCGATTGCAAAATGAATGCTGATGAGATAGTCGTTCCATATATTATATCCTTATTTACAAGCAAAACATTTCAAAAGATTTGTTATCGTGTGGAGGCGAGCCATCTGTCTTGGACTGAATTTGTGGAGTCTTCAAAAGGATCAAAACAAGCCTTCAATACACGGACAAGGCTTCAAATGAACTTGTGTCACCTTGAGTTTAGGTGGCATGCCCTTCTTGGTTTGGGGTACCTGTGGAGAGCGAGGATCAGTATATTACACTTGTACTGGTGCGTGGCAAATTGAGTTCCATGCTCTCATTTGGTTCAAGAAATTATGACATAATTTGTTATCTTTCTAGCTATCCTAGTGAATTGTAGTCAAGCATATGATAGGTATAATAACGTAAACTACGCTAGAACTTACCCACAGCAGAGCATACCATTGCAGTGTGAGACTTAACATGTTCTTCCCTGTCAATTGTTATCATTTACTAGTATAATGTGTGTAAATGTATATGTGAAGGTCACTGACACCACAAGTCATCCTGGACTTATAGCCTTTTTAGACGGGACCCTTTTAACGCAAGTAGAGAGTCCCGCTGAAAGATCTTGAATAACCCGTGCTAGTATCCAACACAGCTATACCGTGTTCCCCGAGGTTGAATTGGTCCCCGAGGTACCGTTCGAGAAAACTTTATCTTGTGCACAAGATGTCCATGACCATGCTAGACTAACTAGTTACTCAAGCATGGTCTATATTATGAGAACTTAACCATTTTCATCGTGTCCCGTCTTGTCGTAGTATCATTTAATCATTGAGTCTATCTTTGATTAATATAGTTCTATTTCATGAATCATATAACAAGCATGTAGAAGTTTATGGCATAATAGTTCTATAGCGAGTGCACATGAAAAATTGTACAAATGTTTATTGAAAGTAAGCATTTATGACCTTGCATTTTTTATTAACATTATTATCGGTTGATTTGGAGAAAAAAGGGGTCGAGGGGAAGGAGGGTCATCCACTTACCTTGATTGTTTGATTGAGGCAAGAAACCAGTTGATTGTGCTTAGACGGTGCCTACGCAATCACCTGAAATTACATAAGCAGCTGGTCAGAACACTGTGCTATTCAATGAGTTCGATAGAAAATGCAAAGGTCAAAGAACGCAAGCCATGAAAACTATCAAAAATATTCACGAAAATGATATTCAGAAAACCAAAGCAAAAGAAGCAAGCACGACATAAAAAGCAGAGCAACGGGAGGTCTCTTCCGACTCAGCCATAGAGTCAATCCTGAGGCACAATCCACTGAATATGGGACTTGATTCTGAAGAAACCATTCTATAACGAGGAAAAGATCTTAATTCAACCGGTCCCGTTCAGTCGATCACAATCAATCGGTTTCGACCAAATCGGTAGCGATAGTGTTCCTTTATTGTGCATACATAGACGAGAAATGGGGCACAATGTGGGGATGGGGTACTACACCATAACCAACTAAGAAAAAGTTTTGTTCTTGAAACTTAAGAAAAGAGCCTACCTCTAAGAAAATAATGGAAAAAAAATTTCTCATCTCTGACTCGAGTTCCCAGGTCGACTCCTCGATCGAATGGTTTCTCTAGAGCACGCAGACGAGAGGGATCGTATGATTTTGAAGCAATTTGTCCTTATGCTCTAGGATATGCACGATCTCTTCTATATATGACAAATTGGCCTTCAGATCCAGCTGACCCAAATCTACTATGTGGCTCGGATCGTGCATGTACTTTCACAACTGAGAGACGTAGAAGACATCGTACACATCCGACAATACTGGCGATAAATTAATTTGGTAAGCTGCTGGGGTGACTCACTTCAATATCTTGAAAGGACCAACAAATCTCGGGCTCAACTTGCCTTTGGCTCCAAACCTGGTGACTCCTCGCATAGGCTTTACTTTTAGAAACATGTGATCGCCTTTCAGGAACTCGAAGGATCCTCGATGTGTGTCAGCGTAGCTTTTTCATCGACTCTGTACAATCTTCAGTCTTTTTCGAATGAGCGAAACTTTCTGCACGGTCTATTCCACCAATTCTGGGCAAAGAATCTGTCCCTACCCTACTTCATCCCAGCAAATGGGTGAACTGCACTTATAACCATACTAGGCTTCGTACGGTGCCATCTGGATGTTGGACTAGTAGCTATTATTGTATGCAAACTCTGCTAGCGGTAGATAAACGTCCCAACTCGACTTTAAGTCAATTGTGCAGAGCCGTATCATGTCTTTGAGAATTTGATTCATGCGCTCCGTTTGGCCGTCGATCTGAGGATGGTAAGCTGAGCTAAACTTCAACTTAGTACCTAGAGACGACTGAAGGCTACTCCAGAAGCATGCTAGAAATCACCCATCCCGATCTGAAACGATGGATACAGGCACTCTGTGCAATCATACAATCTCGTCAAGGTAAATCTGGGCCAGGCGATCGACGCTCCAAGTAACTTTGATGGCAATAAAATACGCGACTTTGTTAGTCGGTCGACGATGACCAAGATGGTGTTGTTCTTCCGTGGCGTCTTCGGCAACCCAACAATAAATTCCAAACAGATGTGCTCCCACTTCCACTCTGGAATGGCAAGGTTCTGCATCTCCCCGCCCGGTCTCTGGTGCTCAGCTTTTACTTGCTGACAGGCCATGTATTGCGATACAAAGAAAGTCATATCTTTCTTCATTCCATGCCACCAAAATGTTGTACGGAGCTCCTTATACATTTTGGTGCTGCCTGGATGCAAGGAATATTTTGCATAGTACGTGTCCGAAAATATCTCCTTTCGCAGTTCTGAGTTATCCAGAATGCATAGCCTATCTTTCAATCCTAGCACGCCATTTTCGTCTTCCGTAAAGTCGGTCGCCCTATCCATTGAAATTAGCTCTCACATCTTCTTCAGGTACAGATCATTCTTCTGAGCGGTTTTGATCTTTTCCCGCAAGCTCGGCTCTAGCTGTAGGTGCGTCAACTAAACTTTTCTGAATCAAACTCGGAGGTCGATGCCCATCTCTTCTAGATCTCGTAGTATCCTATTGTTGATGGAAAGCGAGGTAATATATTTTCAACTCAGAGTGTCAGCCACAACATTCCCCTTGTCTTGCGTATAGCCAATCGTTAAGTCATAGTCCTTGATTAGTTCTAGCCAACGCCTTTGCCAAAACTTCAGCTCCTTCTGAGTAAAGAGATACTTGAGGCTCTTGTGATCCGTATAAATCCTGTATGCCACACCATAAAGGTAGTGCCGCCATAGCTTTAACGTGAACACAATAGCCGTTAACTCCAAGTTATGCGCAGGATAGTTCTTCTCGTGCGGCTTTAACTGTCTGAAGGCGAAGGAGATCAACTTGTCTCACTGCATAAGCACACATTCCAAGCCCTGGCCTAAAGCATCGCTAAAGATTTAAAATTCCTCTACCCTATCTGGAAGTACGATTATAGGGACAAAATGAGTCGTTGCTTCAGCTCCTGGGAAGAAGCTTCACAGTTGTCCAACCACTCATACGCGACTCCCTTTTGAGTGAAGTGAGTCAAGGGCGATGCAATTTTCACAAAGTCCTTCACGAATCTTCTGTAGTATCTCGTAAAATCAAGAAAGTTTGAATCTCACTAGCTGAAGAAGGCCGCTTCCAATCAACAACGGCTTCAACTTTTCTCGGATCGACTGTAATACCTTCAGCAAAAATGATGTGTCCAAGGAATAACACGTTGTTCAGCCAGAATTCACCCTTGCTCTAATTTGCATACAACTAATTGTCTTGAAGAGTCTGGAGCACGGTCTATAGGTGCTCTACGTGTTGTCGCTTGTCCTTCAGTAGAAGAGAATATCATCGATGAAGACTACTATGAACTTATCAAAAAAGGGTCGAAATGCTCGATTTATTAAATCTATGAAGGCAGTTGGGGCATTTGTTAGGCCGAACGACATTACAAGGAACTCATAGTAGACGTATCGAGTGCGGAAGGCTAACTTTGACACATCGTCTGGCTTGATCTTGAGTTGATGGTAACCCGAGCGAAGATCAATCTTCAAAAATACCGTGATACCTTGTAACTGATCGAACAAGTCATCTATGCGGGGCAGTGGATATTTGTTCCGGACTGTGGCTTTGTTCAGCTCTCGGTAGTCGATACACAGACGTATTAACCTATCTTTTTTCTTCACGAACAAAATAGGCGCTCCCCATGGTGAAACACTAGGCCAGATGAATCTCTTGTCGAATAACTCTTGTAAATGGACTTTGAGTTCTTTCAGTTCTACAGGAGCCATTCTCTACGGAGCCATGGAAATCGGTCGGGTGTCGAGAAAGGTATCGATGGTGAATTCGATTTCTCGATCGGGTGGCATGCTGGGTAGCTCGTCCGAAAATACGTCAAAAATTCTTCCATAATGTAGGTCTGACCCGCGTTTGCACCATCCGGTCGCATGTCTCGAACGAACTCCAAGTAGTATTCACATTCGGAATACAGCATCCTCTGAGCAGAAATTGTTGAGATCACCATGCAGGTCGATGACGCTTCACCACACGAGTAGAAAAATTCGGTCACTCCCAAGGTATACGAAAGGTGACTTTCTTTCCTGTGCAGTCAATGGTGGCATTGCAAGCGTCGAGCCAATCCATTCCCACTATGATGTCGTAGTCCTTAATATCTAGAACTATCGTATCAAGATACACCTTTTTACCTCCGATATAGATGATTCTGTCTCTACAGCCTAAATATGCCAGTAGTGATGTGCCCGACGGTATGCTAACACTAAGATTAAAGCCTAGCAATGTATTTATGTTCGACGGCGAATCTGCCGATATAAAACTATGTGTAGCACCTGAATCAAACAGAACGCGAGCCGACTTATCGAATTGGGTATTTTGTGCCTATGTTTGTCGATGTCATTTTTTAGATTGCTTCTGTTGTGCCTCTATCATGTGCAGTATGCTCTCGATAGCATTGTTAGAAGGTTCGACCCGCGAGCTGCTCGAGTCACTCGAAGCACTCTGTTCGTTCTCGGTTACGGGTTCCACAACTTCTAAAATATGACGACAACACACATTAGTCTCAAAATATTACGGACTCACTGTATGGAACTACTTATCACATCGACACGAGGTCAAGGGTTTGAGACTCTAGATGGGAAGCGAAAGAATGTAAAGCCGTGCTCTGATACCATTATGTCACACCCTGATTCCGAAGAATCGATAGTCATCCCCCGTGCGTGATACCGTGCGAACCTAAGTTGCGTTCGCACTAGACATATTCATAAGGTTATCCGAAAGCACAACATCTAATAGAGTACGTAGAGAAATTGAACAACACATTTGAGACAAAAGAAATTTTTATTTTATTAATAATAGACATTATTTACAAGACTCTATTACAATCGTTGTTGTGCGGGCTTATAATATGACTTGATTACAAAATAAACGCTAATGAGATAGTCGTTCCATACATTATCTTTCCATTTACAAGCAAAACATTTCAAAAGACCTGCTATTATGGGGAGGTGAGCCATATGTCTTGGACTAAATTTGTGGAGTCTTCAAAAGGATCAAAACAAGCCTTTAATAATGGATGAGGCTTCAAATGAACGTGTATCGCCTTGAGTTTAGGTGGCATGCCTTTCTTGGTTCGGGGTACCTGTGGAGAGCGAGGATCAGTATATTACACTTGTACTGGTGTGTGGCAAATTGATTTTCATGCTCTCATTTGGTTCAAGAAATTATATGACATAATTTGTGATCTTTCTAACCATCCTAGTAAATTACAGGCAAGCATATGATAGGTATAATAACGTAAACTATGTTAAAACTTACCCAAGATAGAGAGTGTCATTGCAGTATGAGACTTACTATGTTCTTTCCTGTCAATTATTATCATTTACTAGTATACTGTGTGTAAATGTACATGAGAAGGTCATTGACACCACAAGTCATCCTAGACTTATAGCCTTGTTAGTGGGAACCTTTTATGAGCCCCGCTGAAAGTCCCCAAATAACTCGTGCTAGTATCCAGCATAGCTATATCGTGTTTCCCCTAGGCTAAATCGGACACGTGGCCCGGGGGTGTCGCTCGAGAAAACTTTATCTTATGCACAAGTTATCCATAACCGTGCTAGACTAACTAGTTACTCAAGCATGGTCTATATTATGAGAACTTAACCATTTTTATCGTGTCCCGCCTCATCGTGGCATCATTTAATTAGTGAGTTTATCTTTTGATTGATACAGTTCTATTTCATGAAACATATAGCAAGCATGTAGAAGTTTATGGCATAACAGTTCTATAGCGAGTACACGTGAGAAATCATGCAACAGTTCATTGAAAGTAAGAATTTGTGACCTTGCATTTTCAGCTAACATTCTTATCGATTGACTTGGAGAATGCGGGGGTCTAGGGGAAGGAGGGTCAGCCATTACCTTGATTTTTTGATTGAGGTGAGAGACTGGTTGATTGCGCTTAGATGGTACCTATGCGATCACCTGAAATCATATAAGCAACTGGTCAGAACACTACGTTGTTCAATAAGTTCGATAGAGAATGGGAAGTTCGAAGAACGCAAGCAATAAAAACTATCGAAAACATTCACAAAAAGGTAATTCAGAAAACCAAAGCCAAAGAAGTAAGCACGGCAGAAAAAGTAGAGTAACGGTAGGTCTCTTCCGCTCAGCTGCAGAGTCCATCCTCGATGAGCAACCCGCTGAATATGGGACTTAATTTCGAAGAAGCCATTCCATAACGAGGAAAAGACCTTAATTCAACCGGTCCCGTTGAATAGATCCCGATTATCGGTTCCAACCAAATCGATAGCGACAGTATTCCTTTATTGCGAACCCCATGGACGGGAAACGTGGCACGATATAGGGACAGGGCACTACATCACCTATGACTTATACATAGAAGGAAGGAATAAGTCACCGTATGGAAACTTTGGCGATGGGCCATAGAAAATATAGTAATAGAAAAAAGACGTGATGGTTTATGGTTGGAACCATTAAAATTAGGTGTTTTACCCAAATAACAGTATATATATATATATATATATATATATATATATATATATATATATATATATATATATATATATATATATTCTAAATCATGCTTATAAGTCAAAAAAAATCTTATGAGTTAATAATTTTCTTACGTAGTTATATATCAATACAACTTGTAATATTAATGTTAAATGAATTAGTCTAAGTAAGAGGAGAAGTAACTAATGGTTAATAAAAAATACTAGGTTACGTAACTACTAATTCCTAAATAGCAAATTAGATTTTATATATAATATATATATATATATATATATATATATATATATATATATATATATTGCTAGTGGCACGGTGGCACACCGGTAGGACCGCTGGCACTCGAGGGTGAGAGCGCAGGTTCGATCCCCCACTCCCATGGGGGCGACTGGATGGCGTCTATATATATATATATATATATATATATATATATATATATATATATATATATATATATATATATATTATTTTTTTCTATACTTGTTGATGGTATTGTTATTGAATTATGCTTGCTTGGCCTTAGATGAAATTTTGAGGAGGGAAGTTTTTCTAACGAGGGTAGTATTGTTACTCTCATGTTCTAGTTTTCTATATTTCTATGGTTATTTTATCTCATATTTTATATCTTTGTATTTACCATATATCTATCATTGATATTGTAAAATGTACTTATATTGCAAATACTTGTATCCAATATGGACCCAAATATCTTGTTATTGATTTCCTATGAAAGCCTTGAGAGCCTTATGGTTAGATTGCCCGTAAGATAATCGACATGTCTAAACTAATTAACTGACTTATGTACCCTGATTTGGGTTATACATTTTGTAAGATCCCTAGACCCCTAGATAGACCCTTGACATTGCTATAGATCCGTAGTAGGCCCTGTATATAGACTAGAGTATCCAAAAACCCACAAAATATAATTTATCCTAAGAAAATAGAATATTATCAGTATACTATCAGAATTCTGATAGTATATTGTCTAAATTATGTTTGGTCTGTCAACTGTGGTGACTGGGTTGCTCAATTTCCTATTGGACACTTTCTTTGGGGAGGCTGTGATTGGGTGGAGTATTCCGATTTTTATTTTATCCATACAGTAGCTCCCCCACACTATCCCACTCCCTTTCTTCTACTATAAACACTCTTCTTTTCACTTTCTTTTTTTTAATCTCTCTTCTTCTCTACTCCTTTCTATTCTTTTTTGATCTGACCGTGAGAGTAGAACCTGAGCTAGGAACTGGCATTGAGGTTGGGTTTTGGTCTCTAGACCCACCTAAAATGAGGACTTGAAGGCTTGATCTAGGATTCATTGGACTGTTAGGCAAGTACAACTTGTACTTGTGAATAATTTGAATTACATTGGGTTTTATGCACTTAAATCCTATTAAAATGTTGTTACTTAATTTTATGTATTTTATTTCAGTTTTCTCATAACTTGTAACGCCCCAGTCCCAAAATACGTAGGACTAGGTACGTAGACATGTCAGCCATATAATAGATATACGTAAGCTATAAAATGTAGTAAAACTATGACAACTAATCTCATCCACAAAATAAAAGTATAATGATAACATAAATCAACTTTGAATTATCTTTTATACAAGTCGTTGGACGGAGATAAATCCACTACCAACCATTTTAAATGAGATAAAAATATACAAGGAAATGATTGATAAAAATAGCAATGGACGATCTAAGAGCAATCATCATCTATAGAAAAGGGAAGACCACGATCTTGGCTAGAGCACTTGCAAAAAGTCAATAAAGCACACACCTGGAGAAATCACCAGGTCCTCAGAGGGGCGTAACAAGATACAAAAAGAACATGCCATATAGACTGAATATAAATTGTGCAACAATAATCCGGACCATAACATGGTTCAGTACCTTATCATCGAAGCAGTGAACCACACCTACAACCAAACAAGGACAAGGTGTGGCAAACTAGTCCGCGATAAAATACTGTTCCCAGTCATGGTCAGGCACAAGTACATAAACTAAAAGTACCTATACCTAACGGATAACGGTCACCTAATCACTCTATGTGTAATGCAATCGAGAATAGTGTATTGTCGCATAACCTCCGAGTCAAGTCAAGATAAAAGTACCTCAGTAGAGATTCCAAACCAATATACCATTCCTCAGTCGCGAGTCTATAGCATACAGTCTATATACCATTCCTCAATCGCGAGTTTATAGCATATAGTCTACATATCGTTCCTTAATAGTGAGTGAGTCTACGATAGATAAGGTGGAGGTCAACGTCCAATAGTATTCTCCCCACCCAATGTCCTAACTCTAATAACTACTAGTCTCTATCATGCAATCATATTTAGTAGTTATAGCCTAACGAACGTCCTTACGTATCGGTGGCCAACCGACTACGCAAGTCCAAAACCTATATGCAACTCATGACTCGTGTATCACATGTGTCAGGGCCAATGGATGCATCACAACATAGGGTAGTCTTCTTAACTCTAAGTCGACGCATAATAACAAAAGTAATAGTAATACGACTAAATAGTTATTTATAAATGAAGGAAGTAAAATGAAATAAGTAAAAAAATAATAACCCTATTTAAGCATGATAAATGATAGTAAATAATCAGAATATAGTGGCAAGGTATCTTGCCTGAGGTGGTGTGCAAACAGCAGTATCCAGTAACTCAAATCGTTAGATCAGTGAAGCAAAGAAGCCAACTTTCGTAAACGTCCTCGGATGCAGAAATAAATATTACGAACATTTTTGGTATAAAAGAAATGTCTAAAAATGCCTACCCAAAAGTCCAATTCTAGACACAGGAGCAAAATCGTAATTTTGGGTCAAAACGATGTCCGTCGTTGGACCCATTTTGTACCGAAAAGCGTATCATTACCTACAGTATCTAAAGTCATCAAACTATATGTCTATGGATCCAATTTAATGATATGAACCCAATCGTATGTCCAAAGTTAGATTCCGGTGGACCGGGCATAAATTTTCCTATTGGATCGGGTCGCGGGCCCGTCAAATTAACGTTTCGGTCGACCTTCTTAGAATCGGACCAAACTTGGCTCATAGGACCAGAAAAATAACACGATCATGATGGCGCAAGTTTTGTCTCGAGATAATGAATGTGCACGAAGTTATGGACTACTTTGTAAAAGGGCCGATAAGGGGTATCTCGACCGATACGCCTCGATTTCGTCACGCACGCACAACAAAATCGAGTTTCATCGAATCACACACGTCTAAAACATCCATACGCGTCTTTAGATACTCATGGGTTGCGACCACGTCGCCCATTTTGTCGGGGTGCACACCGTATCGGTGATTTTTTTAAAAATTCTAACAGTTTGAAAATAGTTTTTTATCAATATTGGGAAACCGATTTCTCGACACAAAGTTGTCAAAATTGACTTCTATAAAAAAGGGTTCTATAACCCTATATGTTGTCTAATACTATTTTGAATTATTTTTTGAAAACTCCTAATATTTGGTTCAAGAATTGCCTTCCAAGTTGGGGTACTGGACTGCCTATAAACTGCTTATTTGAGCAATTTTTCTTCCAAGTTTAGTTTGATTTTTTCTAGGCCAATTCTTGCCTATAATCGAATCTATCTACTGGGATTTGGAGAGGTTCAGGTACGCTTTAGGTAGGAACTTCTAGATCAAAAATCGATCGAATATATTGGAAGATATTATAAGATGTACAGGGTTACCTGGCAGCGGCAAGAAACAGAGCAGTACTCTGTTCAAGGGTTGACTGCCTTTGCGCGGGGTTGTCTAGCGATGCTCTGGCAACTCGTGCGACGGTGCAGGCAGTTGGGTGGGCGCTCACGGTCCATGGAAGTGTCGAGGGGTCGGTAGAACTGAACACGAGACTAATTTTCATCGTGTATTTATACCAGTTTAAAACCGAATATTAATCCTAAGAGAATCGGATAGAGAACATAAGGAAAAGATTTGATAAATTTTTGGTTAAATTTGGGGGCTGTTCGGTTTGATTTGTTCAAGTGCTCGGGGCTTTCTCCCTTGCGCTCGGGTTAACCAGATTAGAAAGCACTGTTCATCTGTTAGTTTTTTTTCTTTTTTTTAAATTATAAATCCTAGATGGTTATATAATACATATATGTATCTAAAATACTTTCCTAGACCACAGGTATATCTAAGAAAAAATAAAATATCTCCAAAAGCATAAAAAATCTCAATATATTTTATAGTAACATCTATACCCATATATACATATATACTTTTATACATATTAAAAAAAAATAACACAATAAAATTCCTAATAAATATCCTAAGATCTAAAAATAAATTTCAACAAAATTTATTAATTATTTGTAAAAATATATGTCCATAATATATATCAAAGTAAAAATATTTACTATCACTAATACTAGACAAATCCTAATTAATACCAATCCATTTAATCCAGAAGATGAATACCTAAATTTCATTAATAAAAATGAATAAATAAATAAATAAATAATTAAAAATCAGGGGGCTTACATAACTCTTTGGTAAAAATTTCTGTTTTTGTGATGGGTTTTTTGTATTGTTTTGGGTTAGGGTATAGTTTGGGATGATCCTAGAATACTAGGGTGTAGCTATGAATTGGGTATAATATTTTGGGCTTTGATCTCATCCTTAAGTCCCTAAATATTCTAGGAACCACTTGCTAGCTACCCTTTATTGTTAGATACCAATTATTAAAAGTTTGTTAGGTTTTGGACACCAAAACCCCTTATTTCGAGCTATTGTCTATACAGAATCAGTGCATACAATATGTTGTTAGTGTTCTGACAGTATATATATTTATAGTATACTGTGGGAATATCAACTTTTTTTAGCAAGTCCACTGTGTTGTTCTGTAACACAGAACAATATACTATGAGTATATTCTCATTAGGTTGACAATATTGTATCAGTATATTGTTGTCCTGCTGATTTCAGAATTTGATCAAGGTTTGTGTGTTGTTTTAGGCATCTTGTCTTTCTCAATACATTTCCTAGTTGTTACCTAGTATTTTCTATCCCTTGTCTATATGTTCTGTATACCCTAGTGTTTGTTTAGTTAGAGCCTGTATCAGCTCGTATCCTTAATTACCTGGTTCAGACAAAACTCCTGATTTGACAAAATACTTCAGATTTAAACTTGTATAATGTGATAATGTTGGGGATTGCATTCCTATATATGCCTAAGGGTTTTAGATTTTTGGGTTTCTGACTTACCTTTATTCCTGACCTAGCTAGTTTGTAACCATGTTATATTACCAGGATACCCTTTGAGGTACTGGTCCAGTTATTGTACCGAGATGCTCCGGTACTTGTGTACTGATATGCTATATTTTATCCTAGTTATATTAAATTATCACCTTTACGGATATGCCTGTAATTGGTCTACAGTCGTAGCGTGGATTAGGATTAGGACTGTTGTTTGATTATTACGTCTATACTCAAGATAAACTTTGGTTGGAACCTTCAAAAACCAATATAGATACACACCTAGCGTACACGTACTCATGTATGAAATCTACGACGGATATTCGTGTGTCCACGACAAAGGTTCCATATGATATGGTAGGGTCAATTAACTAGTTAAATCCCATAGATCATTGGTAAGGGGAAAATCCAAATTTTGTATTTTTTATTGGCCAACCCCTAAATAGTAGGCATATTTTATATTACGGAGCACAATATATATTATATTCATAGTACCAAGCCAGTGTCTTTCCTATAGGCGCGATGAAACTATTATATCATATCCATAGCACCAACTCGATGACTTCCATATGTGAGGTACCGGGGACTATTGCTGAGTATTATTATTTGTGGGTTGGTCAACCCTGCTTAGGCAGTGCATGATAGATGAATCCCTTTATTGCATCTTAATTAGGATAACTAAGATACTAATATATATAGCAAGTCGTAGGAACTAATTGGACGCTCTACTAAATCACTTATGCTTATACTGTAGTACATGCTAGTATTCTTGGGATTGTACGCTATTTCAAAGTTGTAGTTTACCAATTTTCCTTGTTTGGTGTAGGGTAGATTACTGCCTCTATGATAGACTATAGGTCTAGGTTACGATACAGGTTCCTATGTACTATTTACTGATTGGGTTTTTTCTCATTATTAACTCGTACTTTCTTGTAGTACTTACTATTAATGGTTGGTCCATCTGGTTTTGTTTGGTCAAATCTACTAGCAGAGCCTGAGGATCTTCCATCTCTATAGTACAATAGTATACATCAAGAGAATGATTGTTATGGATCTTGAGTGGGTTTATTCTCCACCATTCGATTATCATTTTTTATTCTTTTGAGGTGTTTAATCATTGAGGACGTATTTAGCCCATATATTCTGGAAGAGTGTTCCCCAACCATTTTGGCAGCATGATTGTATATATATATATCAGACTGCAACTGATAATGCGATCATGTATGACTTAATACTATGCTAGCTTTTAATTTTTTATAGCTAGCTTCCTGGCTATTTTGAAAGAGCCTCGGTAATACCTTACTACTTTATCTTACATGTTCTATATTTATGTTTTTTTGTTTGTCTGATTAGACATAGTATGTTCTACAAGACCCTAGAAGACTTGTATTGTAGTATATACCCCTTTGTCTAGGTATATTGTAATCGTATTACGCGATATTGGATTATACCGTAGTACGTAGTTGGCTGAGTCATACCCTCGTTCTTCGTATCCTGGTACTGTGGTGTGACAATTAAGTAGTATTTCAACGTTATACTAGCAGAAAACCAAAATTAGACAAATCCAAATTATAAGGTACCATTCTACGGATGAGTCCTAGATGGGGTACATGTTCGTGCCATGGGTCTCTACTAGTCTTTGAAGGTCTACTGGCTAGCATAAATACTAAGAAAAATTCAGAAATACATTCTTATTGCATAATGTAACCCCATGTTCCCAAATTTCTTATTATTATTATTATTATTATGAATTTTCAATTTTCTAAATTTTATTTTTTTATGAATTATTTAGAAATATTGGTAGTTAGGGAGAAGAATGGCATTGTCATAATTTACGAAGAAAGAGTGACAAGTTTAGTAATACTTAACCATTTGTGGGTGAAAACTTTCTAGAATTAATTTGTTAAACATATGTGTTAATTAGCATGTGGTGGTTAATTCCTATTTCTAGAAATTTCCTAATTAGTTGGGGGAAGAATGAACATAGTTAATTAAGTTGTCTAGATTAATTATTATATGCTTATTAGTTAGTTGTAACTAACTAGTTCTAGATTATCCATAACCTACATGATTCTTGGGCCTATGGCTTGGGACCAAGCCTATAAATACCCTTTATTTTCCTTTCAATTTTCATTCCTAACTATTCATTAGCCAAGTCCACATATCAAGCCCAAAACCCCTCTCTCCCAAACCCCTTTTTTCCAGCCATAGCCAAACCCCAACTGTGTCCAAGTGTCCAGACCAATCCATTCCGTGTCCAAACTTCAAATCTTTATGTCAGCTCATATCGAGTCTCGGGTCCAACCCCGGGTGTCTGACACATCCATAACAAATACAACCAGAGAATCTGTGTCCAACACGACACAACTGAGACACAAACAACATCAAAAACCAAAATTATGTGTCCCTGGGACGTCCGACCTCGAAAACATGTTACAGTCGACCTAACCCCGTGTCTATGCTCTGGTTGTCATCCTTGCTGCTCGCCACCGCATGTCGGAGCCGATGCACCGTCGTTGACCGGTGCTTTCTCCTCCGAAGTGACGCCACTAATTGCCAAACCCATGATATCTTCACCCAGTATCACCGATGATTGGCTGCACCGAGTAGCCGATCGACCTTGTCGCGTCTCTACGGCTTCCAGGTACTGAGCCACCCCGGCCTTGGTTGTAGATCTGATGCCCTAGCTTCTTGAATCCCGACCCCTGTACTACCACTCGAGCCCGTCGTCGTCGCACTCTTCCAGATCTAGATCTGGTGACTGTATGTCTCTATCGAGAACCTTGCCCGCATCGGAGCTCTTCCTCGAGCCGTATCCAGCCGCTCCGTCTCTGGCTGGACGCTCCCAAGTCGTCGCTCTAAGCCATGACCTACCACCTATTCCTATCGCAAATCTGTTGGAGGTGCATCCACGACCGATGAATCTGGTCCTCCACGAACCCCAACTCCTTTCGTCGAACCCACCATCGGCGCATCGTCCCTAGTCTATAGCACCACGTGGCCCTCTCTCCACCCATCGAACCCACCACAACCTAGCCATCGCCCTTTCCGAAGCCAAGACCGCCCTTATCTGCAGTCACCTGCTCCACCTAGTTGTGTTCTCCGACGAGGTCACCACCACCTCGATGTCTTCCTCTCTCTTTTATCTTCATTTTCACTTTCTTTGTTGTGAAGAGGGAACACAGGTTTTGATTTCTCTGTGGCTTAATTGTAATTTGATACCCTCAACTATTTCCGTTTTTTAAATTGATATCTTAAACTTTTTTCCCAACTTGATACCCTAAAAAAATTTTGGACAATAATGTCCCTGCTCAAAACTAAAAACTACCCCCAACCTCCGTCCACCCCTAGCTACCCTTTCGTGCCTCCCCGACCACCACCCCTCCGGCCACCCCCCGCCCAGCCCCCACCCCCCTCCCGCCCCGGTGCTTAGGCCAGCTCTCTCCCCCTCGTACCTCCCCGACCACCCCCCTCCGAGCAGCACCCCCCTCCACCCACAAGTAAAATATGGTGAACAAGGTTCCACTGGGCCAAGAAATTTACATCCATGCACAGCACAGGGATCTTCTTGGGAAGACATGATTTGTTTTATTTTGTAATGGCAAGGTTGGATGGAGCACAAGAAAAGGGATCAAATAGATGCCACTAAGGAATTACATATCAATCCAGAGCTTCATTTCATGGGGCCTGCCATGGACCACCACACCACTATTTTCTTCTTTTATTTTCGGTGTCCAATTGATGGCTACCAAAGAAACATGGCTGGGGGCGGGCGGCCGGAGGGGAGAGGGCTGGGGCAGGTGGCCGGAGTGGGGGAGTGAACTGGGGGGAGTTGGGGGGGTGGGTGGTCGGAGGGGAGGGTGGTGGGAGGGGGAAGGGTGGGACAAGGGTATTTTGGGATTTTTTTTTTTAATTTTAGGGTATGGAGTTGAAAACATATAATAGTTGATGGTATTAAGTTGTTGAGTAAAAAAGTTTAAGGCATCAAGTTGAAAAACGGGAATAGTTGAGGGCATCAAGTTGCAATTAAGCATTTCTTAGTTTTTGTAGTAATTATCATAGGTTACGTGTAATGGGATTTTTAAGTGGCTAAAGAAACATATGTATATCTCTTAGGATAAGTCAAGAAATCATGGACCAAGTCTAGGGTGGCTGGGTTATTGAAGAAGATCCGCTGAAGAATTTAATATATATGACAGTTGGTCATAGGCTAATGGACCTGGGTTTGAGTGGGCTGAGCTTAGTCTATTAGATTAATTACTTGGGCCATGATTCTTGAGTCCATAAGAACTATTAGTCTGGAACAATGGGCTGGGTTGGACTTTGGGCTCAATTCATAGGCTGAGCCCAGTATCACTAATAGGATTCTTGGACCAAGGGCTGAGCCAAGTTAGATTCTTAAGTAGAGTAATAAATTAATAATAAAAGTAAGGATTTAGGTTAATTGTTAATTAGTATTTAGGAATAGAAATAAAGTTTATTTAGTTTAATAGAGTTAGTAATAAATAGATTTTAAATAGGAATTTTAGAATACTATCTAAGAAAATAATTATGTCTTTAACACAGATTTTTAGGACACGAAATTGACACAATTGTATTGTGTCTCATTGATTGTATTGTGGGAAATAGGAAAATATTATCTAGTGTGTGACCACACCCCCTTATCTAGGTTATTATGGATAGCCTAATCGTACACCTCACGTATGACTAAGATGCAACTTATTGTACTATTATGGTTTCCAGCCGATCACATGCTAAATATATTTCAAATCACACTTGCATTGATTGACTTGTTTATTGTTTCAGTCATTGTACTATTGTTCAATATTACAGGTTAGTCCATATTATTACTTGTTGCATTTCAGATTTACTTTATATATATTTTTATCAAGGTTGTACTTTGCTCCTTTCTTGATTGGATACGTTGAGTGTGTCGATAATTTCTACCTTAGCTTTTAGCTTACTGGACGATGTGATAGTAATAGCCGACAGGGATGCTATATGGAGATCAGTGATGACTTAGGATTGTTGATGTATAGATTTACTTTCAGCTTTGATGACTATATCTAAGATGATGATTTAGAATGTTGCTTTATTATTTCATCGGATTTGTCTCCGGATGTTCTTTGTAAAGAGTACTCAAGAAATAGTGAAATATGTGATGATGGTTGATTGGAATTGGACATGTGATTAGTAGCTGTGATGAGCAAGGATAATTATGACCCTTTGACGACTATTGAGGTCTTGACAGCTCACTACAGCCGATATTGCGACGTAGGCTGGATGTACCCACGCACTCGTATCTATCATGCGGGCGTGGGTCGTGACAATATGTCATTAATAAATTCTCGAAAATTAGAGTATTGTATGAGATCACTAGTGCAATTCTCGAATATAGGAAACATAGAAAATCCATCAAAATCACAAATCCAACGTCCCCCTCATAGTAGGATATCGAGAGCCACCTCCTCGCAAAAATCAAGTCCTTCACCTTGATATTAGAATCACAAAAATTGATAAATATGATACTAGATTGTCATAACCCGCACCCGGATATTCGGGCACGAGTACGTGGGCAACGCCCAACCTACGCCGCAGTATCGGCGGTAGAACGTTGTCAAGTACCCAATAACATCCACACCATTTATATGATCCACAATGACACATGTACTCAAATCACATCACAATCAGCTAAGAAAGATATGAAATAGGAAAGATGTCAATAACATTGAAACAACTAAAATCTACAAATGAACATACTTAACAAAAATGTATCAAAGACAAATCCGATAATGAGACATAAATCTAAAATAATAATAATGGCCTAGTGCTCTCCAGAGGTCAACTCACGATCTAAAGTACATCGAGATCTGTCATCTTGAAGTCCGGGGTGTGGGACATAACATTACCAAAAAAATAGTTATCCAGTCAGGATTGGAGCGAAGTACATAACTCTGAAAGCAGTTTTATTACATGGTAAAAATATATAACTCGCAATAGAATAATATACATGATGTACTGGAATAGAAATACAAAAAAAATATACATGATGTACTGGAATAGAAATACAAAAAAATAACATCAAGAAGATTTAAGGAACTGAGTACATGAATAAGGTAAAGAACATGTTAACTTGAAATGAACACAAGTGATTTAGAGCACAAGTTAGTTATTTGATTGGTTTAGGTTGTATATGATTATTCTACGGTAACTCGATTATACGTGAAGGTAAAATTGACATATACATGATCTACACTAAGAGATTTATCACATAACTACATTCTACTCCCCCATCCCAATCAATACACATGGATCTGATCACGACACGTTACGTACATGATTGTTAATTTGCACATGAAGCACATGTGAGCACATGAGAGAACATGAGAGTACATGAATAATACGAATACGAATACACGATGTACATAATAAAGTACATGAACATAAAATACCTAATGTACCCGATAAGGGATAACATCTTCTGACAAGATCTATTTAGTATCAATCTGTGTAACAATGTGTCAGCATCAAGTAAAGTAGTCTAGAGCATGTAGTATAGATATTATCATGATGAAAACAATCAGAGGTAGGTACTCACCTAAATTTGGTTGGAGTCAACGTGTGCAACACGAATGTATCGACACGAGATAGGTACGATGCTATGCTCCACAAGATGGTCCCAAACGACAGTACAGACAGTTCCATTAAGTCCCGAATAGTCCAAATAGCCTACTTTGGTATATAGAAGCCAAAATCAGAGTTCGACACGATAATCGAATCAAAAAATAGAAAACGATAATAGTTGCGATCATTTGTTTCGAATGGAAAAGCATAACTAATACAAATATCCATTTAAAAATCCTTTATAATATTTGGAAAAATATATTTTATTAATCAAGATATTTTTTGAAAGTATAGAAAATCATTTAGAACTTTAAACTCTTAATTTGTCAAGTGAAATTTTAGGTCAAAGCAATATTCACAATAGTTAGAAAAATACTATGATAATATTTCAAGTTCCCAATATTTTGAAATCAATATAGGCTCAAAGTCCAATACAATATTTTGTTACAAAATATTTTTAGAAAATTATTTACTACATTCTAACTTATAACAATATAAAAATACTATAATGAATGTTAATAATAAGGATAGTAATGACAGTAATCTAAATACAGTATAAGTACTACTTATACTCTATAATATACAGTTATTTTTACTGTACATATAAAACAATGAAGTATTAATGTTCGGTATCCTAGCAAGAATACAGTTTATGGAAAAAATTCGATCTTAAGTCCACATGCAATATCAATTATGAAGCAGTAAGAATGACAGACATATGTAAAGCATGAAAGGCCAAATGGCTAAAATGACACATATGATATCATGGAACCTACAATACCAATGTAGGGAAACTAGAGTACCTTTTTGTACAGCTCACTCGAAGATCTGGAATCGTAGAGCACCATCCCAAATGAGTCCAAAAGATCCTCAGGGTCTGTTGCTAATATTTAGGAACAAACAGGGTTAGTCAGGCCAACCATAGCAAGTACGAGAAATGATGCTCAAGGACAATCCGAAGGAAAACTAGCAAGAAAGCACAAGCGAGAAAACATCAAGTACATATTTAACCAGGATGGGACAAGGATCTGTAACACTTCGATGGAGCAATGACCAATCCCTATAATCAAACAAGAACAAGGGGTTAGAGATCACTCTAAGACCACCTACATCTCCAAGTCTAACTCTAAGTAATAAATAATAAATAACATGTATTAACTAAAAAATAATACAGGGATATGTACGGTCACATGTTGTAGACTAATATAGTGTACAAGTAACCTCGCACCTAGTAGAGCCATCCACCTAAACAGAAGCAAGTAGGATTCTTACAAAAGAACCAACAATTATTCACAAGTATAAATCAAGCTTGTTCTAGCCAATCACGTTCAAATCAAGTCTTATGGCTTGCTATTATTAACTAACTAGGGTTGTCATAATACTAATTACTAATATGAAAGCTTAAGAATATTATGCTGCATGCTTGCTGCAGACAACCAATGCTGACCACCAACATAACTAAACTTGAACTTAAATTGAAATATACACTTGAACTTAAAATGCTCAGGGAAAATATAAATGACTAAAATAAATTGGATCATATAATACATGAATTTGATCAGCAACGTAATCATATAAACAGGGGATCATGTGCACGCACCTCAGGAGGTTACCATATCCAAAAATAGGTGTTGGTCCATACGCCATAGAGGTATCAGGCCTATAATCCCTAAACAATGAGGTCATGTGAAGCCTCATTCCTTCTCACCTAATGCAACTAATTCTTTTATTAAATGTTCATTAACCTAGTCAATTTAATTAGAACTTACGAGTCATGGTCTCTCACAACTTGTCCCTATATAGCGTACGCTAGAAGGCTAGCCTCGGCAAGAGGTAATCTCATGTCGAATATTCATTGACATGATTAGTACTGATCAATCCATCTGCCGACAATATTGATGCAAGCATTTTTCATTTCAACAAATGTAATCAACTTCGATAGTGATGCAATTCTAGGAATAAGTATAGTACTAGTACATGAACGGGTATACGAGCAAGTACATGAGTTCCTATGGACTAAACATGAGTCCCTTGACTATATACTGGCAAATTGAGTACATAACATATCATTTACGGGTAGATGAACCTATAAGCATTAGAAGAAAAAAGAATAAATAAAACTAGTCTTAACTAAGATCAGAGGGTGGTCCACGATAGAAAAAAACCAGAAGCCTAGACAAACCAGATCGAAGAGTGGTCCATGAATAAAGGAAACTATGTTGCCTATGGGGCAACACTCCGCTCCTACATCAAACAACAACAAGAATGAGGTAGTACTAGGACTCTACGTCCCCTACACGAGCATGTCTCCACATATGCCAGTGCCTCGTGTTTAATACTAATATAAAAACTAGATAACCTATTTGGTACAAGTCTCAAGTCAGGGAAGGTATCCCTATGGACAAGGAAAAAATCATTAGGAGTCCTCTTAGGACATCAACCATGATCATGCCAAATAGGTAATCAAAGCAAACATGTCACTCAAGGCATAAAATAATAACATGTAAAAAATAAAAATTATGAAAAGTGGTAAGGGTGTGCATGAACTATTCTGGAGCAGGTCCATGATCCTTAAACCAAAAAAGGACCGAGTCTGTAGACCATTTTCTGAATGAAACTTCACCCCATATATGGTTCTACAACCAGTGCTGGTCATGTCTTGTCAGGTCATAACAAGGGTGCAACACCACATGGTTTTCTTTCCTTACCCAATCCATATGCATGGTACAATACTAAACGTACTAGACCATTACCCGGCTGTGAGTCATACACGACACATATCAAGATAATTCAATCAGGTTATGCTCGTGTCCTCAAAGGTGTGGATGATCCGGCCTAGTTATTTGATACGGGTTTCAACCCGGTTTGGACCAAGTTATACATATTTCATTATTATAGTTCTATTAGTAATTATATAATTACTTACATAATTAAAAATTTAATTACATGAATTAAAATGAATAAAAATATTCAATATTAAAGGGTAAAAGCCATCATCGAGTAAGGGATACTTGCTTTGAGGGATGGGTTAGATAAGCAAGTCTTTAATCGGCAATCAAATCCATGTCCATGCTTGGACGCCCATCGAGGTCCTCAAAATCATTATTAAAAAATAATTAATAACTAAATAATAAGTAAACAAATACAAAAAATTAAAGAAAAGGATCCAAGGTTATACCGTATCGGTCCCACAAGCGAAGCACGAACCGACACGATAACTGAGAGTATATAAATCAAGGTGTATACACAAATTGAGGCATACACGCAAGTTGAGACGATGCAAGTTTCAAGGTAGCACAAAAATTATGTAACAAATTTGGAGGCACAAATAAAAATTGTTACAAGCATAAAATTCGAGGTGCGCACAAATTGAGGCATGCATGTTGACTAAGATAGTACAAGGTTCGAGATGTTAAGTTGTCCAAGACAGCAACATGTTTTGGAAAAGCCTATCGTCGAGGAAGCATGGCGCTCAAGACAGTCCAATGCCCCATTCATTGTGTTTTTGACTTTGGACTAGAAAAGATAGTCCCACATCGGCTACACCAAATGGTGAGTATCTCAATATAATGTATTGCATGTGTTGAGGTGTGCACATGAGTGTAGTGGGGCACAAGTTTGTGCCATGTGGAATTATTTTCCTAGAAGGAAAAATGATTAAATCCAACAAGGATGCAAGTTAATTTTTGTTGTGCGGATTCGGACTCGGACACGACTCCAGGATGTCTCGTGCATGCACGGGAGTGTTCGGGGGGTAGGCGTGGACTGGCACACTTCTATGCTGATTGTGGGATGATCTAAAATATCAAACTCTATTTTTGAGTATTGGTATTTTAGTCCCACATGGATGGGAGAGAGAGGTGAAGTCTCAACTCCACTCTATAAATAGAGCCCCTTGGCCTCCTTTGAAAGATGCACCAAGAAGAGAGTTGAGGGAGTCTGTTAAGTCCAGGAAGCCCGTTCAAGTCTCAAATATTGACTTACGAGCGTTCCAGAAGTTCTCCTGAACTTGCTGGTTCCTGGGAGCTTATCCGTACTGTGGGTATAGCTTTGAGCGCCGGTGTCTACACCCCAG